>JAQIXJ010002217.1:0-16644 GCA_034700185.1 Phthiracarus laevigatus | reverse complement strand
AAATTTTTAAATATTGCGTTTTATTGACAAACTTTGTGTATAAAAACATTAAAGTTTGTTATTAAAGCATTGATGTACCGAAGAAATGAAAGTGCTCCTAAAATAATGAATGGTACCGCGTTAGAGAAACTCTTACTAAAAATTAGTCATTAAATTATTCAATAACATACAGATTTAGGTTTTTCAGTGTATTTTAATTTAAGCGTCAGTTTAAAGAAATTTGAAATTTTTCTATCTAGTGGTATCTTCTAGACGAAAAAGAGAAGGTTTAACAAAATAAAACACTTAATGTGTTAATTTTAAAGTATACAACTTTTTATTATGCTAATTTATGAAAAAATAAATTTTTTGTTTCAACAAAATTTATTTTTTTTGATAACAACAATAAAACCGAAATTGTTTTAACAAAAAATACCGGGGTCTATTTATGATCATAGGATAAACTTTGAAATTAATAAAATTCATTTTAAAAATTAAAAGTAACTGAAAATAATTGTTCAGATTTTCCCGTTTTTGATGTTTAATTGTATTCCACGTATATTTTCCGCATCAATCGAAAATCTCAATAACCCGGATTTTAAAAATGTTCCAATTATTACCGTTTTTGTGTGTTTTTTTTGCGAATTCAGAAAGAAAATAGTATTGTTTTAGAACTATTTTAAGATTGTTTTGTATAATGTATTATACATTTTAAAAATTGGTACATTTTTATATATTTTGTATGACTGCTTATTTATTGAGACTTAAATATAAGATTTTATTCCTTAACAATTTTATTCAAGCTTATTTGATCCGAAAAAGTCCGGTTAAAGCTTTTTTTAAAATTACACATATTTTTGGCACTTTTAACTCCTAGTTTTTCACATCCCTACTAATAAGCGTTTAGTTTTAAATCCATCTGAAAGAAATTCCTTAATTAATATTAACTCTAAAATCGGGTCATGGTTGCCATTTGTTAAATTTTGAAAACAAGAAACGCTTCAAAAAGCTAAAGCCAACGTATGGAGTGATACCCCCGAAAGAACAGCAAATGATTCCTATTGATTGCTTTGAGTTGGCGATGTCGGTAAAGCTCGAAACTTTAAGCTTTCAACTTTTTATTTGGTTACAAAAATATTCATTCTATATTTAAGTATACGTATTCATTTGGACATTTAATTTCAACAATAATATCTGTTTCATTAGTTTTATATACCGGCATCTATTTTTATGACAACTTTCCGCTATTACTGTAATCATTTATTCCGTTACCACGTTTTAACAGTTAGTTTGCAAGTACAGTAATAAAATCTAATTTTAATCTGAACAAAAAGTGTAAAAATTAATAGTTAGAATCTAATTAAAATTATTTACTAAAAGAGCGCTACACTGCACATCGACATGGCATAAGACTTAGCGCGGAGTGAAACACTTTTATCAGTGAGTGAGTGACAAATATTAGAATTTAATAAAATTGAATCAATTTTTAACTTTAATATTAACAAAAAAAAATTTTAATTTTTTAATTTTTAAATAATTAATTTTTTTTAATATAAAATATTTCAAGTACTTATTATTGTAACAATCATTGAGATTTTTTAATTCTTAAATTATATAAAAAAACCATATTATAATTTATTCGTAAAAATTGACACAGCATTTAAATTGTAAATTTGTATTTTGAAATTTTGTTGTAAATGAAATTGTGATGATTATAATGGTAATATTCATTAATTTTTATGAAAATAAATTATGTCAATATAAGCAGTTGGTTTTTTTTGACTAAACGCTAACCTAATCGTAAACCATAATAACATCTTTAACTCAAAATAAAACTTTTTTTTTAAATTTCTTTTCCCAAAACTTGTTTCCACTTTTTTGTTGTTGATATAATGTTAAATACGCAACTCATTAAAATGCTATATTTATAATAATTTCATAAATAATTAGGTTTATATCAAAAATTTTGCGTTTCATATGAAAAGTACCGGTATATTAAGCTGTTAAACGTTATAATTGTATTGTATCGTAGATTTCATGCTTTCAGAGTTGAAGGTAAGGATTGTAAGCTTATTATAACTCAATCATTTTCTTTGATAATAAATAGCTAACAATTTAAACGTATTGGTTGTCCAAACAACAAACTATATGTTAAGATTAAATAATTTTTAGTAAACGGCTAACTATTAAAGAACGAAAGAAAGCTATTTAACAATAACTGTTAATGTAAACGTTTAAAGATTTTTAAGGGTCAACAACTAAAACAATTTTAGAGAACGCTTAATATAGTGATAATAATTAAGAAATAATCGCTAAATAGCATTACACTGAAGTGAAATTCATTTGTAAATATAATAACAATCATACAAACTGAATGACACAGCAATTATATAAACATTAGTCTACTTATTATGTAAAATGTTACAACACATCGACTGAATTGATAAAATTGTTACATCGCTTTTTTAGATTACAAATGATTGATTTATTTTTGTTATTACATAATTAATAAAGAATAATAATGATCTTTAACATGATAAGTCACTATAAGCTGCAGTAACTGAAATCAATTAACGTTTAGTGTACAGTATTGTCATTTTTTTTGTTATCAAATGCATTATGACATTGAACTACAAGGGATTCGTGGCGATCCCATTTGAGTGAGCACACGATCCAGCCATTGCAGAGGTCCGTTCAAATGTAGTTCAATCCAACATGGAGTGGATGTTACCGTTTGTCTTCGATACTCCGCTCCCCAACCTTTTACAAAGCTCATTCTTATTGTGCACATACGAGTTAATTGATAGACTGCCTCAAAACCTTGACTAACTGATTGAGCGAGCAGTGCCGCAAACTCTTGATTATTAAATATTTTTAAGTTGCACCCTAACCACAGAAAATTGCACACAATTCACGTAATTGACAACAATTGATCACATAAACAAGATAACACTATATAAGCTTAGAGTTTAGAATTAGAATCGTACACAACAATATTACAAACCTGGAGGTATCTTACAAACAGTTGCGGGATGCCATCCATATCTTTGGTTGCAATTAGGGCTTTGAACAAAAATGCTACTATCGCTTAGACATTCGGCAAATACTTCCCCACCGATATAATACAGTCGCACACCTCGTCCTAAAGTTTTTTTAAAATAATCATTTATAATATATTGCGGTTATAATAGATTCGGGAATAAAATCATTACCGATATGTCTTCTTGTTTGCTCCACAATCGAGTTTCTGTTGACATTCGAAAGCAAACCTAAACAAAATCTCTCAGAACTTGATGGATCAGTAAAACCATCGACAGTTAGCGATGGTTGTGATGCGTGAAAAGTTTCGCCAACGCGTGTATTGAGTTCATAGTAAGATATTGAGCACCAAAAAGCTGGTTCACTATATGTAACAGGTTGTACGTCGACAGGTGGGCTCGGAGATGATATCAATGATGTGTCTATAAGCCAATTATTATCAGTTACACATTACCGTAGATTACAACTCATAATCAATTGATACCCATATTATCAGTTCCATTCTGATCATGATTATCCCCATCCTCACTCATATAACCTGGTGGTGGCGTTTCTAAACATAAAATCATATCATAATGTACCATATATGTGACTTACAGTATTATACCATATTTTGTAATTAACGGTTAATATACCTGTTAATGGAAAAGATTGATTTTCCAAGCCAATAGGGAAATCAGTATTTTCAGGTACTGAGTTTGAGTAATCGTCCAGAATTGGCAGATCAGATGGTAGATCACCGCTCTGTCGAGGCACTAGAATCGGTGGTAAGGCTGGAGTTTCAATTCTTTGATAATGGTATGGATTGACGCACACCTCGTCTCGTTTCAAATTGAAAGCGAATTGACATGAATCTATAGCTTTCAACTCGTGATGACTTTGTAGATCAGGCCAACGCCACAAACGACAATATATGACATGTGGTAAACCTTTACGATGAGATACTTGTAAACGACCGTCGAGTGATCTGACATTGACAATGATATTAGTGAATATTTCACAACAATTATAAATATATTACTGGATCCACAATTATATATTACCGCTATTATTCATCACAATGTAATTTTTGTTTGTACAGTACACTACTCTTTTATCACACACTCTAAACTTTTCTCTACAGTATATCTCTTACTCTCTATTCATACCCTCTCATACCCTGTTTTGAAAATGGAAGGGTTCATAATGAATGCATAGAAAGTTTGTGTTAGAGTCTAGAGTCGAATTTCTCGTTTAGTTTACTTTTAGTTTAGCAGTTAGTTTTTGGCTTAAACATAATGTAATGATTACTACTAGACGCCGCGCAGACAGTAAACTCATTTAATGCCACAAACTTCACAACTTCTAAACTCACTATTGATTCGTTAAGTTTTACTATCAAATGATATGAACTTGAAAACAGCAAAGAAGCAGAGACATAGAGAGGCAGAGAGAGAGAGAGAGAGAGAGAGAGAGAGAGAAACATTGAGCATAATATAAACCGATTTAACATGTTCTCACACATATAGTAAGATATGGTGATCTCACACAAGGTCATCAGTTTTGGGTCATTTCAACAACAATGCAATCCACAATATGAATAGAGTACCAGAATGTATACCGTACTGTACGGTAGAGTATATACAATGTATAAGGTATACTGTAGTAATGTAGTAACAATGGTGCAACAGTGGCAACATTGGAAACATTGACAACACTGGCAACAGTGGTAGCATTGGTTGTTTGTACAACTCAACTCAACAACACGTGCAACATTAACAACATTAGAACACTTCAACTGTTCATACCTTGGAATAGTGATACATCTAGTGTTAACATTCTGTTCAGATATTGCTTTCTCCAATTCATCTAAACCTCCACTCTTTTTCAACTTTTTAACTAAACTTTTGACAGCTTTTTCACTCCATTTGTCTTCAACACCATCTCCTTTCTTCCAGCCTAACAATCGTTTAACAATAGGAGAAGCAAATGGTAAAATTGAACTCATTTGACGAGAAACAGTCTACAAGTTATGATTATTATTTTTATGTTTTTGTTTTTATTTCATTCAATTCAATTCACTTAAAACGTAATGACAGACAAACTATTCGGCGAACAGATCTAATAGTAAGCAATCAAACCGATGACAATGGCGTTCATGGCGAACACCGTTCACCACATTTACCATTCATTTTACTATCGTATGCAGTATAGTCTACAATAAGTATTCAAATGCATTTTCGGCCATTACCACCATAACTATTAGCATGCACTTCACTGACATACACATACAATCTCGCATATGGGTTACGTCACCCACAACACAACCCCATCAACATTACCTAATATACTATACTAACTATAACATTAAAACACCAACAATTTCTATAGACTCCAAATACTAATCCCATTAATATCCAATTAACAATTAAATATTTTAATTTTTTATGCGTTTAATTGAAATATTAGGATTTTTAACATTTTAGGTTAGGATGCGTAGCCATTATATACGAGTGTCGATGGGTTAAGAAATAACCTTAGGGTTCTTATAGTATTAAATATCCATTCTTAAAATTTTAAGTCATAAATAACGCAAACATTGTACTTACGCAACGCTTGATCACGAATTGTTACTTTTCTTTATTATTTTTCTTATTTATTAATTCGCAATGTATAATCGTTTAAGGGTATACTACAGACGATTTAATTGATTTCAATTGAAAAATCACTTATTTAGTCAAAACAATCAATAAAAAGAATTTAATACTTTGAACAACAATTATACTGTAATTTCTTATAATATTTCTAAGTTAACTGAATTCTTTAACTTATTTCTTTTAATTTAACCGTTATTTCACTTATCTCAATGTGATTAAACCATTTTTTCTTTACAACAATAGTTAAAATATCGCTGTGCTAAGCAACTAACAAAAATGATTGTTTTTTGTTTATTTTAATATAATTGTATAATGATAGTGTGTATGTATGTATATGTACTATTTTATTATGTAAAAATACTTGTTTGAAAATTATCAATTAAGAATTTTAGACAAACTTTATCTTTTAATAATTATTAACCATAGCAGAGGGAATTATTCCCAGGCATATAGTGTTAAAATACGTTTTTATTGTTGCATCTAGACATAGAAGACATCAAAGGGACCGCATCTAACAATTAGGTGCCTGGGAATAATTCACACTGCTCTGACACTAATATAAATGAATCAAATGTAAATGACGAATCGTGATATCGTGAATTGTAATTTATATTTTGAAGTTCATGACGTTTCGTTAAGCTAAGTTAGTTTAAAATATATAGGCATAATTTAAACCTTAAATTATTCAAATTAATATCTATCAAGTAAAATAATAATTTCTTTTAATTTTACTTGTAATTTTTTTAAACTTACAAAGAAGTATGGTTGGTTAATAAGTTTTGAATTGAACCTTTACTTTTAAGCACAATACTTGAACCCTGTATCCAAATTATTTCTTTTAAAGATAACACCAAGACAATCTTTATTTTATGTCTTAATTCAAATTATCTTTAATTATATAACGTTTATGTATTATGGGCTTAAAGCATATTAAGTATTTTCATCGGTTATACCCATAGTTACCCAAGATGGTGCTTGCCCAGGGTTGACCACCTCATAGAAATCTGGAAAAGTTGCTTCCCCACGAAGAATCGAGAATGTATTGAAAAAGTGGTATTTTTGTTTGAAAAAAAAACATTATGGTCCGAATACAAAAAATTGTTTAAATCCGATGATTTTCAGGATCTGACACCCCTAGCACTTCAGACCTTGGGTAACTATGGATATACCACTTTACTTTGAATTAGCACATGTTATTCTTTAATTACACAAAATCCTTTAAAGGATTAGATAGGCAGCTTAAAAATGTAAACCAATCTCTTTTTACAGTCTAATTATAATGGTTGATGCAAAAAATTGTTGAAATTAATGTTTAAATATTTTCAAAAATAGCCACTTATTTGACCAAATAAACATACATATTAAAATACTCTAATGTGTAATGGTTCTCCATATGCGCATTGCAAGTATTTACGATTGTTATTGTTACCACAATATATTAACATATTTAATAAAGATAACCAAAAAATAGTTACAATCTTTGTTACATCCATTTGCGACATGTAGACAATAGAGTACTGCATGGAACAAAGATAGTTGAACGGGGGGCATAAATGATTACGTCTCATACAAACTTAATAATGCTAACAAAATAATCTTAAGAAGAGCTGGGCACCGATGCGAACAAAAGCAGATGCAGAGGACGATGGGCATAAGGGATACGCGAGGCATGCCTGGGGATTCGGTGGGACACGTTTGGATGTGGAATGGATTGTATTGTGTGCCAAATATTGGCGCGGGTTTCTAGTAAATACTAGTTAACTCTACTAATTATTAATTAACAAGAAAATAACATCAAAACTTACAGTTAAATAGTTAATTCTAACTATTTAATTTATTCAAATTAGTATAATGAGTACAAAGTACGAGCGGAAATTGCCAAATCCATGTGCTAATAATTTTACATTTTTATAACGAAAAGGAAAAGCAAATAAATTTTTATTCCAATTTTTATTTAAAAAAAATTTCTAAATTAGTACAAGCATAAGCTGATATTTATACAAACATTTCACTTAATTTTAATTCTAATATGAATTGTTATATTATAATAAATTAAAAATTGAATTTAAATATAAAAGTTGTTAGTTATTTATAAATTTACCATAATTCCTAATATATGTAAGAAGAAAAAATATAATTTATTTATAATTATTACAAAAGTTTACATTATAATAGTACAAACTATTGGGATGGGTTTTGGCGGGTTTATACTCTGAAAAAGCTTATGATCACATCTGAGATAATAAAGTAGTTAATCCTAATCTTCCTGCACCTGAGTTGAAATAATTTGGTCCAACCTTGTGTTAATCATAACTAAGGCCTTAAAAATCGTTAATTAATGATTTGTTAAAACCACTCATAAACATATTGGTAACTATTCTAAAGTTGTTAAATAACTTAAATAATGAAAAAATTGTTAATTTTAATTAACGATTCTAACGTTTTTAAAAATAAATAACGATTTTATTTATTTCTAAAGAATCCAAGTTTTGAGTGGGTCATATTTTCTGGTATTTCACTGGGAAATTATTTGAAAAAAATTCTAAATATTTTTAGCCACAAAGCCCAAAATATTTCCGCTTAAATTTGAGTTTCCGTTGAGTTTTTGAAGGACCTACACTTTTTTAAAATTTTTGGAGCCAAATCAATAAACTTTTTCTAATGATTTGACCATTTATTTCTAACGTTAAAAACACCTTTTTTCTAAAGATTTTCAAGGCCTTAATCATAAAGATTAGGAAAACAAAAATAATTCAGCCCAAGTAAATTAAAATCAACAGTTTCGAAGTGGGAATGAAGAATTGAGCTCACGTAAAGCTAATTTTTATGTAATCCCATCGCATAACTATTTAGAAACCTTCTCTATCCATAAGCAACTAAAATGTCAAAAATAATTAGATAGTTGTAAGATTTGGATATTAAATCCTCCACTAAATTCGAAAAATTAAAAAATATAGGGATTGTCAATATAAATTATTCTAACGGTAAGATACAGTTCGAAAGTTTTAGATTATCAAAGTAAACAAAGCGCTATTTCAATAATATAATACATTAATCGTTTCAATTTCAATTCAATTCAATTGATAAATATATAGTGAAAAAAACGTCAAATTATATACTTAACGTTAATATATTTTAATTGATTTTGTTAGATTGTTGACAATCTAATTATAGAAATACAGAAAATAAAATCAAAAATAACAGAAAATTAAAATAAATAATAAAACGGGTAAAATAAACGTTTATTGCAACACAATATTAAAAATTATTAAATTTTCAAAAACAAAACAAAACGATCAAAACAAGATTATTACTTTTTTATACAAAACTATAATAAAGAAAAAAATTAATAATTTATTAAAATTAACTACTTTTAGTGAATTTTATATAGTTTTATAACAGATATGACATTAGGTAACGTTACAGTAATAATCATACCAAATAAGTTATTTTTATCAGCGCTTCCCTAAAATAAACTTAAACTTCTTATTAAGCGTTCAATAGTTTTAATAGTAATAAAAAACAGTAAATAAGAAAATAACAAAAATACTGCTAAAAAGTTTTTTTTATTATGCACCATAAGATTATTAGAGATAATTATGAGTTAATTTATAGAAATATAATACAATCGTAATATTGGCACACTATATATCATATCATACAAATGTGCATTGCATTGCAATTGTGTGCTTATTTTAGGGAAGACTGCTTAGTTTACTGTAGTAAAAATGGTTTCATTGTGGCCCAAATAAAAATGTGCATCACTATTATTATTTATTAAATAATAAAAATACAGACAACTAAATTAAAAAAAACAAATGGCACATCTTTATATAAAAACAATATTGAATATAATTTTTAGTAAGTATATGCACATAATTAACTAACCAATTACAGTATTTATATCTTATTGCGTGAATTAAAACAAACAAAGTATCTGTTGTGACTCGCATTTTGGATTGCATTAAAATGTTATTTATAAATTAATGTATTCGATAAATTACTATTATATTGGACGTGTAAAATTTGCGGGAAAAAGGCCTTTTTCACCATTTAATTCTCGGACACCCATAAGCCAGCCTTCTTCCTGTTCTTCTGGATCTTCGTATTCGATAACGTGTATTATCTCACCAGTTTCGAACGATAGCTCGTCTCCATCTTCGGCCACATATTTATATGTCGCGCGAACCTATCATTCAGTTTATTCAATTATCAAAATGTCTTACCAAACATTATCAAATTAAATACTGTAAATCATACTTTGTATAGCACTCCGGATGGCAAATCAGTAGTGGTTGCACCAACAGGTATATCATAAATTTCCTCAACTTTTGCTTTTTCATTATATGGTAATGTTTCAGTGGTATTTGCATCGATATCAATACGATTATTAGCATCTAATGGCACCTAAATTGCAATTCATTAATTTTAAACAAATTTCAAACGCATATACGGTGGCATATTAAACATATATAAAATTGAAATGGAGGGCATTGAGAACCGATTGGGTTCTCGATTGTGGGAAATTTTCAAAATATGAAGTAATAATTAAAAAACAAAAATATACATAAGGTATAATAAAGTTTACTCACAGATTTAATTAAGTTTTCTTCCGGTTTGTTACTAAGTGTTTCTTCAATTTGAACTAAAATAGTAAAATTATTTTTAGCATAAGTAAATAAGTCTATTTTGGAAATAAACGGTAACTTAAAATAACTAAAAAATAAAATTTACTTTCGGTTTGTTCATTATGATGAGGAGGCGCCACAGATTCACTGTTTTGTGATGTAAGCGATACTCTTTGATTATCTTGAATAATATTTTTGTCAATACTTTTCTGTTTATACTCAATATCTTCATATGATCTAACACTGGTGTCTTGTTTGAGCATTGAATTTGATGACGTGATACTATGCGGTATAATACTATGATATGAACCTTTAGCTGCCTCTGTGGCCAATATATCCACAATATCGCTGAATTGAGCGTTTACTTTGGAATATTCACTATGAAATGTTGTCTCTGCAGAAAATAACGTTTGCAAACTCGATATTAAAAACGGTAATCGACTATCATATAACGCGGGTAACTCGTCGTGTAACTCTTTATTAAGAACTTCGTAAAGTCTTCGGGCCTCTTCCATCTGTTCTTTAGCTTTTGCCACTTTAATATCGTCGCGTTTCTTTGAACCCGATTGTACTGCTTCAACATTGTGACGACAACCGTCGTAGTCCACCAATTTTCGACCTCTTTTAGCTATTTTATTCTAGATAAATATTGAAAAAATTAATAAAATATTTACCTATATTTTTATCTATAATTATTACTTAACAGTAAAACGAGTTTTTAAAATAGCAAACGTTTCGATAAATCTAGTAATCATCAGTCGACCTCAACTCATTTAATTTTGTTATAGATATAATTATTAACAAAAATTAATAAAATTCCGAACAACTTTTAAGCACAACTAGTGCTCACTACTGTAAAAGCTAAAAAGCAAATGTTAACTAGAAATACAACCATAACAACTCAAAAGTTAAAAATTTTTTATTTAAATGAGTTAAATTTAATACATCACGTTTAATAAAAGATTTTGCAGAAAAAACATTAAAATAATAATTCGGTCATACCACATTAAATAATGGTGTACGTACAATATAATATTCATTAAATATCATAATCCAAATTTATCATACAATGCCTAATGTTGTAATCAAGACAAAATAAATACAGTAAAAAAGCAGTGAACTATATAAGGTTCATGACTACAAGAAAATTGGCGGAACATATATAAATTTCGAATCTATGGTGAGGTATGTTAACATCTAGACAAATTCGTGACAATTCGTAAATTCGTTTATTGAACAATTATTTTAATCATTTATTTTAAACTTAGAACCTGAGGTCTAAAAAAAGAACCAAGGAGTAAATTTAGTGAGGAGATTAAAAGGGGATTCTTACATATCAAATTCAATTAAAAATTGCTCATTAATTCCAAAATTTAAAATTTCCATAGTTTTTAAAAATTCTCATTTATATTCGATCTGATAATCACCGTAAATAACAGTTATACCTGTATAGGTACCATATTATACAGCTCATAATGCAATAAATTAGCAATTAATACAATAACTTTGAAATTTTTATGCTCGCAGTAATTGAAGGTACGGATAATTTTAGCTTTGGGAGCACATTCCCAAACGATGTGAAAAATTTAACAGCTGCTGCAGAAGAGTGGGGAACAAAATTTTGATCAGTACTGTAACAGTAAATTATTAGACCTCTACGTAATATACTTGCACAGTATTGCACGAAATGATATTTCGGTATTAAATAGGCTTATGTTTATTTAGGATACATTACTATAATAAAAACTCATTTTATTATCTTTAGCTTTATTTTGATATTTTATTATTTTTAATCTCTCTTTTATTGTTTAGAAATGAAAAAATTATTATAATCAAAGTTTAGATATAAACTAAAAAATACACCCCCGGAAAAATAACAATGCACCGTAGGTTTTGATTTGTACAATATAACCATTTACATTGTACGATACAATGAGCACAAATACAATGTAAATATGAATAGGGAAAATCTATTGCTACAGCAAAAGCTAAATAAACAACAAAATGTTGTTAAAAAATTTACCAGAACAACATAAAATCAAAATGTACACAAGTTATTCGCGTACAGAGTAGGTTATGCTTATGAGTTAGATTTAGACTTAAAAGATTTATACTTTTATTCTTGATTTATTACTTGTATCTATAATGTTTTACGTTTATGTTAAATTAATAATTCTTAGCGAAAATTTTTTTTAAACAATATTTTTAACTTTTTAATAACTTTAATTCCAGTCAACTATACACTCAAATATTAAAGTCGTATGTTATATATTACGTGACACTAAATAGTTAAGTTTTATAGGTTTTATAGTCTTAATAATAGTATTTCGTTTTTATAAATCCAATCATTTTGCCAATTATCAAAATTATTTTGCAAAAATATAAGCAAAACTAAACGAGAATCTTCACTATGAATAAATAAATAAATTTCTAATTTATTGGGCAAATTACGAGTTAATAGAAAATTTAAATTTTTAAACTTTCATTTGGATCTAAACACGTAATGAAAAAACATAAAAAACAATAACTATTTGAAAACGAAGCCCTTTTTCTAACTTTTAGAGCGTCTATAGTTATTGTTCCCAAATTCAAAGAACAAAAATTACATTATTAAACTCAAAACTCGGTCAAACTACACAATCATCGACAGCATCATAAAAAATGTGTGGGCATTTAACGCGTAGTATCAAAAACAAAATAAAGATTGTAAATAAAAAAGTTTAAAGCATAATTGGTCTTTTAAATTCCCTACTAATTAGTTCTGTGTATTCGCGCAAATAAAGTAAATATTTCAAGGACAGCAAAAAAATTTGTTTCGAGATAAATGTGCTAAAATTATCTTAACAAATACGAATCAATAAATATAATGATATCTATTTAATCATTTATACATAAATTAACTCATTATTAAATCATAACTAAAATAAATTTTTAGCAAACAAATTTTTTCATACTAAATTCTACGAAAAAAAAACGTTCAATTAATTTTGCTTAATTAAAGCAAATCTAGTTTTGAAATATGTTCAAAAACAAAATGCAAATAAAGTGCAAATATTGCGAAATAGTGGCACTAAAAAATAATATGCTTATTCCAGGTTTTTTCGAAATGTCTTTTCAATGTAATTTTTACGCATAATTAGTTACTAAATGGTTTGTATAGATTGAACTTTACCAACATTTAAATTCAAAAGTGTTGGGTTCACTTAATGCTTTCAATGCATAAAAACTTGTTGTTTTGATGAAAATGTTAAATATATTTAAAGTCACAATTTTTTATACCCAGTAGAGTTTAAATGAGCAAAAAATTCATAAAAAACAAAAATATTACCCGAATTTCAGAGAATTGGCTCAAATAAGTACTCAATGGTATAGTGACTTGATCGTTAATCTGGTGACATAAATCACCCCATAATAGTTCCAGGGTTTGCGCCTTAACCGGAATCTGCTGATGCTGTGGCCACTCTTGTTCGTATATCTCTCCAATACATTCCATGAGAGCTTTGCTGGCGATTTGCATTTCCCTGATACACGTCGCATAATTCTTCAGCTCCTTTTGCAATCGAAGCGCCGAATTTTGTTGCTTATTAAAGTTATTTTGATACACTTCAAAAAGTTCGTCCGTAGTTTTATCCGCTTTTCCGAAATTTTGTAATAGCTATTAAAGAAATGAGTTAAGATCATGGAACTATTATATAATGATTAAGTAACATAAAAAAATAACAATTAATTATACGTTATATATTAGTCTATGTGTAAAATCTCGAAAATTTTCTAAATAAAAATTCTGTGGCAATTAGTTAAACATTAGAATGCCTTAAGCGTGCATTTAATTAATATTCCCCCCAAAAAAATATAAATAAGAAAAATCATTTAAAAAACCTATGGGCGAGAAGAATGTTGGCGTCAAAATAGAAGATAAATTTAGGAGGATATGGGTCACCACCGACCTATGTTTTGCCGTAAAAATTAAAATGTTTATTTATGAATCGAAACAGGTTTGCGAGAAAAAAAACGCGTTAAATGTTTAGCACATTCAAGGTTACAGTACACAAAAGTTTATTTGTATCATCATTCACGGGACCATTGATGAGCACTAACATTTCACTTTACTTCCTACTTATTTATGTCACGCATAATTTAACCAATTTTTTTTGTATAGCTAACAAATACTACGCCAGTTTTAGCATAACTGGTTAATATATATTGTATATTATTTCGATATAACACATCACCCGAAATCACCTCGAAAGTCATATTTAATAAATACAATCCGAAAAGAAATTTAACAAATTAATTGAATGCCCAAAAAACCGGGTCTATTAACTCCACTCGTCTCATAAGAACTTATCGAAATAAACCAAATAAAATTATTAGTAACATTACAACAAAGTATAAAAATTAATAAAAAAGTCTAAAGTTTGAGACACTAATCTAATAAACGTTACTTTAAAGTTGAGGCGATTATTAAATAGCTACGAAAACATTGTAATAACAAATATGCGTTATGACTCACACTAAACCGCTTATAATATAATAAAAATGATTACATTATAGCCAAACGCTGTGATATTATAAATAATTGTAATACAAAATAATATAAGCTAATTATTGAAGGAAATGCGCTAAAATTATAATTATATTTGATATAAGCGTTTAGATATAATAATTGTATTAATGATAGCTATAAACTATTAAATGATTTATAGTGAAATGACATACCCGTTCTTTAGCGCGTAAAGAATGTTTCTGAACCACTCGTGAAAAACCCGATGCTTTTGATTCTGCCATATTGTGAACCATTTCTGTTATATTGACAGTATTATCCCAATTTGGTTACGAATCGTAACTTGCGATAAATATAAACGTATCGCTTTGTCATAGAGAGCAACAATAAACACCAATTATCGATATTATATTTATATATCGATATTTAATAAACGTTTTAATTAAAACGATTTATTTTGTTGATTACCAGCAAAAATGAATAGTGGATCGATTAACTAACCAGCAAAACGTGCGACTTATCTTAACGATAAACCGCTTCGACAAACTCTAGTTTAGACATCACATAATTTAGTAGTTCTCTATATATGGCTTTATCCACGCCTTTCTTGTGTTGACGACACAGAACTGGCTTTGCATTCATAAAAGTGTTTTAACTGGGTTTGTGTTAGATTTAGCTCAAATAATATTGTGTAAACTGCCTAACATTACCAAACCTAACAATGAACGTTTTTATAGAATTTTTATCAACGCGTATACATTTATTTGCAAACGAAAAAAGCATTAATAACTTTTTGTTATTAAGTTATAAATACTTTGCGCGTTATTTTTTGTCTCAAGGTTTGATCAAATGTGTTGGTATCAGCCAATGAATTAAAGCGAGTGTGTCTATATCGCCGAAATATGTTTGAAACAAAAAATGACTAAAAATTTAGCCTACATTTTAAAAACTAGGAGAATTAAATGGAATGTAAGGCGGATTTACACTAACAGAGATTTACCGAAATTCTAATTTACGAGTTAATAGCTAGAAATCATTATACTTTACTTCTAAATGTCTACAATGTATAACAAATTGATACCACGAATAAACCCCTTAAACAGCTAATAAAAACTCAGTAATGGATTCGATTCAACTAATTAAAGAAATTTTAAAAATTCTATTTATAACATCGGGGAATAACTAAGCTTATAAAATTTGATATATAAATAAGACTCGAAAACAATTTTATTAAAATCACTTTATTAATAGTATAAATCAGTATCAATAGGATAACAAAAAATGAAACGTCAAAATATTTGACTAAATAAAACGAAAAATAATGAATATAATTAATGTCAAAATGTTTGACTAAATATGTACGAAAAATAATGACAAAATAATATTTAAAGAATATAAAACTATTTAAATTTCTTTTCGTCAATAAAATTATTAATTAAACATCTGTCCAAATGATTCTGTTTAGCATTTATTGGTTGATTGTCAAACAGAGCAGCCTCTGAATCCCATTTCCAAATGATTCGATTCGAATATGTATACTTATAATCAGCTAAGGCTTCGCTCGGAAATTCAAATGTCGATGGTTTATTAGTCCTAGTGTTGAAGTAATACGGTTTACTGCATTTACGGCTCCATTTACTAATATACGGTTTCTTTACAGTATTTATGATCAATAATCCATAAGGAATTAAGAATCGATTTCCGCTATTCATTATATCATAGCATAATCTATCTTTCTTCGCTCCGCTTTTACATTCTCTCATATCAATATTGTTGAATATAGTTTGGAAATTGACTAAATCGTAAACTTGTTTCACTCTAATGGCAGCGTATTCGGTTTGAGTGCTTTTTGTCACAG
>JAQIXJ010002216.1:0-16656 GCA_034700185.1 Phthiracarus laevigatus | reverse complement strand
ATTATAACGTGATTATAGTAACCATTGGCAACTGTTTTATGTAAACCAATCACTTTTCTTAAACAAATCAAACCTTAAATCAAAAACTGTGTGTATTTGTAACAACAGAGAAGTATCTTTTATAACAAGAGATTGGAAAATGAGGACAAAATTTAAGACAATTCGTGGATACAAATGTGGACACATTTGCAAAGAATGAGTGACAATAAAATCTTTAAAAATATGTTTTAAAAATGAATTAAACTGAAATAATAAATAAAACATTAATTTTACTTGACTTAATATATAAATTTAAACGGTCTTTTATCATATAACAAGCGTTTATAAATCTAAAATTCATAGCTGAACAATGAATAGTTAGTTTTGCATTGATATGCATTCTCTTATAAAAATTTTTGATATTTTAAAAAAGAAATTTAAATTTTATCACAAAAATAAGCACTTTTAGTTCTTATATTTAGAATTAATCTAATTTATTACTTGAGTTTTCATTATTAAATTCAAAAAAGAGCATAATGTGTACAATTTTTTCAAATTTGAGGACATGTCCCACAAATGAGGACAGTTTTGTCATTTTTGGGAAATTAGGAACAATGTCCACACTTTCCGATCTCAATTTATAACCATCTTTATCTGTGTGCTATGGGTTCGGGTTTTTCTTTTGTGAATTACAAGCATGAAAAACTTACTTAAAACTGTATAAAGTAATCAAAACTGTAATATTAAACTTTTATTTACTAAAAATAATAAGGTTTTGAAAGATATATATATATATGTTGATTTCGTATACATTCGCATCAAATAAGCATTAAGACTTGAAAATTTTTTAATTCGAAGTTAAAACGAAACTGTTGTTGAACTGAAATTTTATAGATTTTAAGTTTTCACAAATTGATTCTCAAATAAGAATTGTATGTAATTGGTTTGTATAACAATATTAAATTATTTAAATGTGATTTAGAAATGAATAATTGCTATAATAATGTTATGTCACACATTAAGTATTTGACAAATTTGGAAAAGCTACAAATTATAACGTGTGATGAAAGTAATGATTTAGAACAATTTGTTTGTTTATTTAAATTGATTTATGTTTATTTAAGTGCAAACTTTCAACAAAGTTATATAAAGAGCTATTAAATGCTATTAATTCATTTTCTATAATTAAACGTTTGGGAATATCATTGGATTCAACAGATTTAAATCCTGTACTATTGTGAAGTTAATGAATAATTTCACACAATTAACAGATTTTTAGCTAACTTTTTTAAAAAAGCGGGCTTATGGTTTTGACAATGTCTGTCGGTCCGTCTGTGACAAATTTTATAATAAAGGGATTCCACCTATATCTTTTATTAATAAACTGACATTTCATTTTTTATATTAGCAGAGAATATTGTATTTTTGGTACATAAATATGCATTAACTTAAGAAAAATGAGCTCTCTATTAATGTTCCATTCTTTTTTATATTACGATTATTTGGGTATAATTATTATAATGACATACACTTATAATTAACAAAATTGACTAAAATTTATGTGTAGTCAAATCACAGGTCAAACATATGCTTCTACAGTCACTCACTAATAATTAATACAATCTTTACGACTAAGTTCGTTGCCCATCATTTTAGCGGACAGCGGCTTGTATACGTCTGGAAGCGCGTAATTAAACGACCAATCCTTGTGACAACAAATGCTTCACAAACTCCACATTTTTACTAATTTCTTTGACGTCATCGATGTCTTCCCGTTTAGTTAGTGTTGACGATTACTTTTAGTTTATTACTTTACCTAACCTAAATCTAACCTAACCTAACCTAACCTAATATTATCTAACCTAACATTAAATTAATTTTTTGCGTGCAAAAAACTAATGGAATGTTAGGTTAGATAATATTAGGTTAGGTTAGGTTAGATTAGATTAGGTTAGAAAACTAAGTAATCGCCTAAAAGTAGTCGCCAACGCGAACTAAACTGGAAGACATCGATGACGTCAAAGAAATTGGTAAAAATGTGGAGTTTGTGAAGCATTTGTTGTCACAAGGAATGGTCGTTTAATTACGGGCTCCCAGACGTGTACCAACAGCTGTAATGATGGACTACGAATTTAGTCGTAAAGATTATATTCTTTATTAATGAGTGTCTGTAGAAACATATTTATTTCAATGTGAACATAATGTATTCTATAAACCATGCGCAAGTTAATTATTGTATAAGATATTAATTTTCGAGAAACCTAATGAATGTCCGGTTAAAACTGCAATAGAGGCAAAATTTAGGGCAATTCCGTTTGGAGATATACGAAATAAAATTCATTATTTTGTAAGTGGATTGAGATAAATATTGAAACATCAGAGATTCATAAAGAGCTAACACGTATAAATTAAATCTATAGCTTTTATAGATGAGCTAAAATATTTTGTGCACAGCTTTGCTTCGTTGATGCATGTATAGCCGTGCGGGCGACGGCGGGTCCGCTTTACCGGCCACTAACCACGACGAACGGTGATACGCGTAACGATATCTTTTGTTGTCGACAGGAACGATATCCATAAGTACGATGTATCGGGCGTCGAGTTCAATGCCAGAGAACGAGCAGCGTATTGTTGGAAACATTCGCCTGATTGGGGAAAATATGGATACTGTATGCGTTTGTGTTTACGTATTAAAGTGTCAAAATATTTCGTGAATCGTAAATAACAACAAATTTTATTTATTTTTTCTGTTTGCGGGTAAAAAAGAGATAAATAAATAAATAAAAACATTTTCCACAGTAGGAGTTATGCGGAGAAATAGGAGATTTTAAATTTTATAAATCATGAATATTAAGTTCTGACAACAATATATAAACAGCATATTTTCGCGAAACCATTTATGGGGTTGTGTTGTGTATGTGTGTGTGAATGCGTTTAATTTGCTATCAATCATACACTAGTCTGGCGATGCGATACAGTTATAAATGATACTAACAAAAAAATATTAATGATTCGCAATCAATGACAACATATATTTTATGATTTATGGTGAAATACCTTTACTATTTTTTTCAATTTTCTGTTTTCACTTTTCTAAGAGAAAAAATCATTAATTTTGATTATGCCTTTCTATGCCTTTAGAAAAGATACGTTTTCTTTTTTTAATTTTTCAAACTAAAAACTTTTTTGTGCTAAATTATATTTCCAAATGGTATTTTGTGCGCTGAAAAATATTATTTCAAAAAAAAAATAAATAAAATAAAAGTTCATTTTCCAATCATTAAAGAGGAGGAAAGAAACAATTTTTTCTAGTTTTATCTGCTTTTATCTCATTTTATCTTATCGTTAAAATAGAAATGACAAACGGAAATATTGGTTGTCTAGTCTAAAGTGAAAATAGCTTTAACACCATAACATCAAAAATGAATGCATCGCTAATTTTTTGGAATAATTTGCAACAACAACACTGGCACAAAAAATTGTCACATACACAGCGAGACGCTTACAATCATTTATTAATAATTTCTACACCTTAGATGATTGTCTTTGACTAGTAGTCTAACATTATGACAGTTTGTTGAGAAAACATTGATAGGGAGGGCTCATATACCAAGTGAAAGGAGTCACACACTGCGAAATGTATATGAAGATCGTTGGCAATGATATGTCTTTGATAGAATAAGGCCTTCTGCTCGAAATAATTATACGTTTTCTTTGTGTCGGTCTCGGACCGAACCATTACAGGGGCCGAGCAGAAGCTTTAAACTAAAAGTTATCGTCTAATTTCAGAGGCATTAACACTTGAAAGCTCGCACTAATGCTTTGATAGCAGGTTTCATTCGACAAAATAGACTCAACATTTCAATTGCGATGCATCTGCCACTGCCCGAGCTATAGTAAAACGCATATTTCATATTAAATTGCGGGGCGGCTAACATTTTGCTTCAATTGTGGACGAGATCAAGTCAATTATTATGATTTTGGCCTCCAGTCATCCGAAAATGATTTTTTTCCAAAGAATATCTTCTTTCTCTTTATCTTACACATTCTCTCTCTCTCTCTCTCTCTCTCTCTCTCTCTCTCTCCCTCTCTCTCCTTCTCTCTCACTCCCTCTCTCATACTCGCCTTCAATTTTTTGAGAGATCTATTTTTTATCATAATTAGTAATATTAAAAGCTAATAGGTTTATTATTTTTTTCCTTAAATGAATATTAAGCCAAAATTATAGTCAAAATTACTGTAACTATTAAGGAAGACATCTATTTATGTCTTGACGCAAACTATTGCTTTAAATTGTGTTTCGGTTAATAATCTTGTACTATTTTTTTCTTCGTCCCCACCAACTCATAATAATTAGCAAGAAAAGAATATATCATATCATTTACTTTTATAAACTTATCATAAAGATAGCGAAGTAAAGAATTAGTTTGACAACTTTGTACTTTCACACACACATACACCAAAAATTAAAAAAGAGTTTCTTCTCAAAATCGTTTCGTATAGTGTATCACTTAAAATACATAAGAGTGAGTTTTGTTGGAAGTGATTCAAAATTTTGCTGAGAGAGAGAGAGAGAGAGAGAGAGAGAGAAGTGGAACAACTCAACAGTGGAATTATGCATTAGTGTACCATTGCATTATTCTAGCCGTTAAAAAATATTTTTAAAGAGGCATACAGTGGGGGCAAACATACTGAGATATATAATCTAAATTAGTTGAAAAGCTAAAGGAGTTGAAAAAGAGCTCTTTGAAGGATAAATGCGAAAACGCTAACGAATGATATTAGTAGTGGTGTTGACTAAAAACGACGAAACGGAAGTTGGGACGCCGTGTCGTTATCCTTAAACCGAAGCCTTATTATACCTCTAGATATATAGTCTAAATATACTATTTTTCTGGTTCGAAAAAGTTAAATATTTCGTGCTGTGTGTATGGGATACAGTACGATATATATAGGCATGTTATGTACGAAAACTTGTCACAAATACATATCATTGTAAGGCACACACGCGCATGAACTTTTTAAAAACTATGGCAGAGTAGCATAAGATAAGCAATTTTCAATCATTCTTCATCGATGACAACAGACAAACATGCCGTTCAGCAAATACCGCAACACTTCATACAATTGCGCGCTAAAGCGCTGCACTTTTTTTTATTTAGCAAAAAAACTTTTCATATTTTTTTCGACGAGAGAACCTTTTTTAAAAACTAAGCATTAATGTCAACTCTTGTTAGTATTGATATCTGAATTTTCATTGAAGCGCGGAGAGAAAAATAGTAACGCAGTATATATGTGCGCAAAAAAAATCCGCATAATTTGTATCAGAAAATGCACGCACCATCGAGTTCTTTCTTTCTGTACACCAGAAAAAAAACTAATTATATTCGGTAGAGATTCATTAATAATATATATAATATATAAGTGTTTTTCTTTCTGTTTCATTTTGCTTATATCGCACATGATTTGTTTTCTTTAATAACATGTTTATTTCTTAAACCGATTTTAGTGCGAGATATATCAAATTAAAAGCTTTACAGGGATTTTTTAGTTTCTGGTTAAAATTTATATTGCACTGACTGATGAATTACTCGACTGATCTCTACTCAACAGTAACAACAAAAAATTTTGAATCAAACATTTTTTCGCTTCGCATTTAAATTTCTCGCATTTTGCTGTTATCTGTATATCTATTCCTCTATGACTATAAGATTTATAACCGCGATAATGAATTCTTTACTGTAGGTTATAGTCAACGTCAAGGACAGGTTCTTTCACCTCTTTTTTTATCGATATAGTTTAGCGAGAGATATATACTAATAGAAGATAAACTATCAAAAGTGAAAACGAGAAGTTGATCGGGTGATCAACAATAATTATAAATTCAATAAAACAATAAACATATTTTTTAATTGATACATGTAATATAATGCCTAACTCTACGCACACATTCAGGCACACATGTTTTTTTCCGAGAAACGCAAGTGTTAGCGTTTTTTTTACAATATTGTAGTTATGCATATAATTAAATTTAAAAAAATAAAAAAACAATATGCACTCATTTTAAATTAAAGGAAAAATATTTTTTAAAAGTCTAAATAGGTTTGGTTACAAAGAATTAAATGCACTAAAAAGCAAATTCAATTAAATTTGTCAAATCGTGAGCTATTATTATGCGACTTATAATTCATTAAAATCGATTAAAAATTAATTATGCAAAAAATACTATGCGCTACACTGTGCCTGTAAAATATCTAAAATGCATTGTTGTATGCTTGTTGTATTCATCTTTTATTCAGTGAATAAAAAAATACTGTATTGCTCTATAAAACATTTCAAATTTTAACGTTTCCATAAATATAAAAAGAAAATATATGACAATTACTATTCTAAAGAAATCGGGATTTTAATTTCGTTAAATATTGAACCGGAAAAAGGAGTAGCGCCGTATTTACGACTTCGTATTTACATTAGGATATCGGAGCTTATTAACCATAGATTAA
Source organism: Phthiracarus laevigatus (assembly GCA_034700185.1). Lineage (NCBI taxonomy): Eukaryota > Metazoa > Arthropoda > Arachnida > Sarcoptiformes > Phthiracaridae > Phthiracarus > Phthiracarus laevigatus. Next base: position 10,174 of record JAQIXJ010002216.1, on the reverse strand, counting down.
GTAAACAAATATTAGGCTCACGTTACGTGGAATGAATCAAAACCAATTTGAAATAATATACTCATCACAAGGATTAAGTTAAAACCTGCATAGGAAACCGCTACCTAAACCGATATGTATCAGCAAAATAACGATATTTTCCCACAAATAATTGCTAATCAAAGTGCACTATTAATCCCGAATAAAATACGAGATTAAAGTTAACTTGAACTTTGTTGTCAACTGCGGAACAAAAAAAATGGTAGTACTGTAACAACGATAACATTGTTAATTAAAAATACAGGATACTCTGCTGTGTAGTTGTCATGCTATTACAACAACAGCTACTGATATCTACGACTACTGCCATATAATCGTAATATTATTTACATTTTGTATTTCTAGTGTTGTGTATTAAGATAATAACTCGAACTTAATTCCCCCAAGTTTTTGTTGGGTTTATTTTTAAATGGGATGCGCATATTTACACAATACGTTTCTCTCTGCGTTTTTCGCTCTTACGAATAAAAGTGTGTTTCGGTTAGAATGAACCCAATGGTCCGAAAGCCGATTTTTTTACCGCCGCAAAGGAAACTCGCGCTAAGCCTATATATATGGCTGAATGAGTTTATTGCGAAATAATAATAATAACTAAATCATTATTATTAGTTAATGGGTTTCATTGGATAAAACATCAAAGTCCAAAACCCTCTTTTACCTATTTTTTGGGGCTAAATGGTCAATTGACGCAGTTATAAGCTGTTCATTATTTTTGTTTAAAGCAATAAAAAATGTTAACGATCCGATTTAACACATATTTAAATTAATGAAGAAAATATGCGGCATTCGGCTTCTGATGCTGTGCTGCTTAAGCCTATTCGCTAACAAATAGAGAAAAAACGTTTACACGACTGTAAGTTAACCGTATATATATATATACTGGTAAAACTTAGCCCCAATTGTCTGCAATATGGCAACTAAAAGGAGCAAATCGGTGGAACAGATGGACAAAATTGTGACTCTGGGCGTACTTGTGTTTCAATGTGCGCGTTTGCGACCGTATTATTCATTTACTGGCAAAGTGTAGTATGACTTTTTAAGGTGATTATGATTGGCATAAACGATATCACACAACGCAGTGAATGGTAGCTGAAGAGAGAGCGGGATAGCCATCAAATGGCGAGAAATACGACGACAAGCGCTAACAATAGGGAGCTAATGAAGCACAACTACGGTATGACAATGAATGTAAACATGCTTTGATAGCTTATTAACGGCACTAACTCTCAACTTCGATACTACAACCAAACTCCACTCCACTCCACCACTGTTTGTATATACACTGCTCGACTAAGTGATGGGTGCGAGACTATGTTTTGTCAATTGTTCCATTCAACTTCAATTGGCAATGGTTATAATGGTTAGCGTAGTCAGACTCTGACCCGCTCTGCCTCTCTCTCCAAACTTAACAATACCCGAACTGAAGTGCATGCACATTATAGTGATTGTGATTTTAGCAAAATTCAGCGTTAAGGCGAATCATACAGTTGACACACTTGTGCGAACAATGCGTAATTATTATTTTTGTTGTGTGTGTATCTAATTTTAATAAAATCTAAACGGGCAACAGATAGCGAGCGACTAATTGTTTAGCGTTTACGTTAATATTGCTAGTAAAGCACCATCGCATTAGACCAAACAAATAAATTATGATTTTAATCGACATAATAAATATTAATCCGTAATTTCGGGAATCATTTGTATTGTTTTACGGTTCTAACGCAGTAGAACAGGTTTCATGAGCATGCAAACCAAAAAAAATAAGAGCGAAAAACTTTGAATAATGACAATTGTTTAATAGGCTTAACTCAAACTTTGTATTCTTAGTGTACATAAAAAAATACAAAAGAAGTGGAAGGGAAAACTAAACTACAGACTACTTCCAATGTGAGGCCACCATAAAAAAATCAATATTTAAAGAAATATAGCAATAGGGCTCGCGATCTAATCGCTATTAATAAATACTAGCGTTTTAAGTCCAACATCAGACACAAAAATAACGCTTAATGATAATGTGTAACACAAGCATTAAATATTTTCGCATTAATTAATGGATAAATGTTGACAGATTAAACAAATAAATACGAGGATATGTGTTACATATAAAACAAGTGCCAACAATGAAATACAGCGGCAGTTCGTATGTAACGAGCAAATAACTTATTGAACAATACAAGCATAGAAGGCATCGCAAATCGTAGGCACACAACAGGCTATACGCTTATGTGTTATAGCGTTTTATAGCTCTTCAAGAGAAAATTTGTGTGATGTCCAACTCTGATAGTTATAAATTATTATTCTTACTCGAGAAGAGATCGCTGACAGTTGTATAACTTATAGCGACAGTACTGATTGTTAGTGTCTGATAGTTTAAAAGTCAAGCACGAGAGAGAGAGAGAGAGAGAGAGAGAGAGAGAGAGAGAGAGAGAATCGTATTCTCTGCACCTATTCTTCGCATTGAGCAATAGACGAATTTCCAATAGGCATCTAATTCGGTTAACAATACCGTATCAGATATCAAGTAAAAATTTCAATAACATATCTGTGAGCGTCACTTACGCGCGCATTTGTTACTACAGAAAAAAAGTTAAAGGAATAACTTCCACGTTAAGAGTATATATTTCATAAATACCAGTATGAATATAAATAAATCGCTATACAATTTATACGTGTAGGAAACTCTTCAATACTTATAATATTTAATAATAAAATATTTAAAACGTGCAAAAAGGTAACACTGATTATATTGAAGGCATATTCTTTAGCGCTGTTTTTTTTGTTAGGGATCCCTGTTTTCCGGTAGGACTGGAAAACTTATCCTATACTGTATAATACTCTCTCTCTCACACACACATAGACAACAACACACTGGTAAGAGAGAGAGAGAGACTGGTATGGTGTATATGGTGTGACAATTCACAGTCAAATGCACTTCTCATGAGCAACATTAGTTTCAGCACCTATATTACCAGTAACAACATATCTCCATTAAACACATCACCCCTAAAGTTATTTTGCTTTTATTTCTCTTGTGCTTTGCTTTCAGAGAAAAAAAATACTATTTACATGTATTGCACAACAGAAACAGAAAATTAAAGCACTGATTACGAGATTAAAGCGTACACTAATTGCTGGAATAGCAATAAAAACTGATGCGTTTGTTTTAGTCTTACCTTCCAGTTTTGGTGATTATCATTTCGGTGCCTAATTCATGGAATTTGTCCCACAGATCCTTGTTCTCGAGATGGCATTCCACTCGAGCCAAGTCCTCGCAATTGCATTTCGCTTTTAACAGTTCGGCGCAAGGATTGGGCGCAGAGTTGGCACTTCCCTCTTTCGCAGATGAGGTCGACGGCGACGGAGAGGGCGAACGACACGGCGATTCCGATTGCGGTCTGTCTGTGCGGTCAGTTGTTTCCGAGTTGGCTGTTGAACAGCGAGAACCATCTAATGAAGGCGACGAACTCGCGGCTCTTCCGTTCACGAAGTCTAACTCAGAGCCGGGAGACAATGGAGGAGACGTGGAAGTGATGCGATAACTCGATGGACTCATTGGTGGCATGCATTGCTTATTGATACCAGTAATGCCGTCAATACTGGTGCTGTCGTGCAGCGTTGTACTGGTAAATGGTGAGACGACAGCGTTTCGCATCGATACTGAACCTGATAGCGATAACGGCAATCATGTTAAAAGCAATTAATCGCTACACTATACGCATACTAACGTGCATTACCTTTAGACGACAAGAGTGACGGACTAGGAGTGATAGCAGTGCTTTCGGCGGTTGACGCTTGTCGTGGTGACCTTCCATCACATTCCACGTTACGACCCATTATAGCCTCGATCGAGAAGTCAGTGGAAGGTCGAACTGTCTGCTGGTGATGGTCTGTCTGCCTGTGTGTCAATGTGTGTGCCGAATGTGGTGGCAGTGATGTGTGCGACTGCACCGGCGATGGCAATGACGATATCGATGATATCGACGACAGCGATGATAGCGAAGACAGTGACGATATTTGCGGTGGCAATGGTTGCTGCAACTGACCAATTGCTGCAGAATGGGATTTTCGGTGATCTTGCATTAGTGTGTGGTTACCGTTCCTCAGAACACAACTGGTTGACAGTGACTCGAAGTGAGTGTGACTGACCGTAGGAATAAGCATCTATTACACCATAAACGACGATTCAATTACGTATACAACACATATATAATATATACTAAATAACACTAAAAACCAATTCCCAACGCGATTCGCGATTCGCCCAAACAAATCCCCAAATAAACTTTTTTGTGTTCCCAAACAAAATCAAAATACAAAAAAAACTCTTTTCGCAATGAAACGAACAAACAATGGATTAAACAAAATAAAATGATAACTTTTTTGTTGTGTGTATGCGTGTGTCGCTGTGTGTCGTTATATCACTACCAAATAGCCGTTGATTATAAACATAACAAGTTTTGTCAATACAGAACCAAACTTGAGTTGTGATGTCGTTTCTGCTGGAAGCGTTGAGCGGTGCACTTGTGTGTCGCAACGTGTTAAGTGATGTTAAGGCCGACGAACGCTAAAACCAATTCGTCGTCCGAAACAAAAGAAAAACTTTCGTTTTTTTTCTTCTCTTCTTCGGATCGCAATTATTTGGCAACCATTGGGCGAAAGTGACAAAGCGTTAGAGTCGTCAATGCGATGCTTGTGACCATTTCAACAGCCAAACTGATCATAAATTTTAAGACTTGGCTAATAAATTTTAAGACACATTTTTAACGCACAAAATTTTTGAACAAAACAGAACCGCAAACAGAAATAAAGCGATAAAAATGTTATTTGTATTTTTTCTTCTTCTTTTCTGCAGGTTCTCTCTCTCTCCTAGTAATGTGTCTCTCCTTCTCTCTGTTTGTCTCTCAGTTCAATCAGTTTTCGTGAGCGTGTGTGTGTGTGTGCAGACAATATCAATATATACATGTGAGCACTAGAGAGCTATGAGTAGTGGTGTACAGAGCATCGCGTACGGAGGCATACGCTATAGACCACGCCTGTCATCGCTGTAACGCACTCAACGTAATCACCAATCGGTGATGTGCTGAAAATATGTACGCCATATATTTATAAGCGGCAAAGTCACGCCTACAGCCAAAGCGAATAACTATGCAACAAAAATGTATGTGTGTTTGCGTTTCGATATGTGTGTGTGTAAACTATTTCATACATAAAATACGAGTTTATTTCTTTTGTATACGGGATAAAACAAATATAAAGTATAACCCGGATTATAGCACTTCTGATTATATCAAATTTCGATCATAGCTACAAATTTTTGATGCACCGATCATTTCTTTATCTGCCATAATGTTAAAGCTATCGGGTTATAGCAACTCTGATTATAGCAAAACCTTGATTATGGCAATAAAGTTTAAGAGCACAAATATAACTAATACCTCGATTTTAGCAAAATTATTGTAAATTTCTAAAATAAACTTGACCTTAGCCTTAATTACCAAGTGTAAAGTAATAAAAATACCAAAAGGCAAAAGTTTGCAGTAAACTATTGAAACTGAAAGCAGTTTAGTAGTGAAATTGTTTTGTTCTTCAGTTTTATTTTTAGTTAATTTCAGCATAATATAAAAATTCAGAAAAACAGAGTATATTAACTTTTTTCTATTTCTAAAAGAATAATTTTTTAAAAATTATTGATAACATTATAAACAATTAAAATTTTTAATGGATATCTAGGTATGCATTGTTTTTATCAGAAACATGGTATCTTACATTATTCCTCGACACTTTTACTCTGGCCGGGATCGAGCTTGATCCTATCGGGCCTAAGTCGGGCCGGGTTTTGAAATTAATTTCTAGGGCCAACTCGGGCTTTAAACTGATTCCAATTTATTTTAAAACTTTATCTAATATATTTTTAAATTAAACAAAAATTCAGAACGAAATTTCAGTTAAGATAATGTAATTTAAAAGATAAGAGAACACAATTAAAACCTGATAGTGATAAACTATTATTTTTACGAACAAATTATGATGATATTGTTACCGTTTTTTCATTTTTTGCTTCTCTTGTCCTGGTTATTGTAAGAGTAAATTTATGAATTACCGTTTTTCCTTTGGTTGATTTTTTCTGCAAAAATATCTTTTAAATTCAACCTTTAACATTAATAATGTAGTTTTAGTTTCAAAAACCACGTATCATTCCAATATAGTATATCACAATATTTTTGTTTGTAATCATGTAATTTGTTTAGCTTTTTTCGAGTTAACGAAATAGAATTAAATATAAGAACTCTATCAGTAATATTGTTATGAACTATAATCAGCACAAACTTGTTAAATTAATTAGTAAGCATATTAAACATACAAGCACATAACACACATAACGACAAAAACCTTCTCTTATATTTCTTTATTTTTATTTTTTGTAAGAATGACGCGCATTTTCCACAATGCAGGTATGCGCGTCATTGATTGCGTCACAATATTAAAGAAATCAAAATTTTTATTTTATGTTGATTTTTATTAGAATCGGGTTCGGCCTGGTCGGGTTTCTATCTATCGGGCCGAATCGGGCCGGGCTTTAAAACTAATTTTTTATGCACCAATGAGTTTCTATAAACCGGGTCAAAATAGTGTGCGTGTGCATGCTATGAGAAACACACTCGAAAGGAAAAAAAGTTTTTTTCCACTGAAAAGATGAAATGAAGTTTTGTTAGCGAGAAGAAAAACTTTTAGTTAACAGATGAAAAAAGTGTGTGTATGTGTTTTGTGAAGCAAATTGTCGTTTCGCATGACTATAATGGCTCTTCAATATCGTAAAACACATATATTTATGTAATTTTGTTTGTTTGTGCGTACGAAATGCTTTTTTATGCACAAATTCTTATGATACCCGTGTGTTTGTGTGTGTGTGTTGTAATTTTTTTCTCGCTTTCTCTGTTTTCGTTCATTCAATCTTTCTCTCTATCCGTTACATTATTATCCCATACGTAATGTATTGTTCGCATCTGACAAATTGCGTGTCATTATCTTCACGGTCATGCGAAACGACAAATCACTACACTTTCTGGATTGTGTGTAATTTTTTCGCGTATTAAACTCCATTTCATCTTCCAGTTTTTTACTCATGTCAGACATATCTCTATTTAAGTGTCATTTACTGGCAATAGTTATGATGAGTGTCTGCGCCGAGCAGAACACAACGAATTTTATTTTTTTCTGGAACAAATAAAATTTCTCCCTCTCTTTCTTCTCTCTATTATTTCGTGATACTACGTATCCCATGTTCTTTTGATAAATAAAAGCGATTTTCTATATGCAACGCCAAAAACCAAGAGTGCAAACATTTGCGAGATAGCAGTAAATTATCGATTGAAAGTTTTCTGTTTTTTTTCCATCGAAATTTTATTGATATGTTAATCCGTAACATAAGCTTATGTAATATAACATAACATTAAGTTGTATGTTTTTTTAGTTAAAAAATGAATGATAATTTATTGCAATACTTTAGTACGAAAATTTTGGTTTAACCCACAATAAAACCTAAATAACAGATCGACGATGACTAAAATAACTAGATTATGCGAAATACAATGCATAATATACACGTTCATTATCTATTTTAAATTAAATGGTTAAAGAAAAATTTAATTTAGACTTTTTTAAAATTGTGATTTTAAAAATTAAAAAATAATTAGTAAAATAGGAAATTTCATTGGCTTAGTTTAATCAATAATCACATGTTGTGTTATGTTTATTGAAAATTACGGAAATGTTCGATCGAATTAAAATAGGTGTTAATCGATTTAAATCACAATTTAGTAAGTGTTTTTCAATAATACTAAAATTCGAACTGAAACATATCGCTTTCTTATGGTCATATTTTATTCTATGACACAATCGTTAATTTTCAAATTATTATAAACACTATTCCACTGATACTAATTAAAATAGAAACAAAAATACAAAATTTAGAACAACTAAGGTCCCAACAAATTTTTGTAGTAATAAAAACCAAAGAATTCACATCACGTATTTTAAAACAAAAATTGAAAATATTATTACCTAAAACCAAAAGCAAGCAATAGTTTTGTGTTCAATTTACATTGGGTTTATAAAGTTTATAAAAAACTAATAACTTATGTGAATATGTTTGATTCATTCATTATGCAATTTATAAGTATTAAAGTAAAAAAGCTGCAAAAATATATATGTTCAGTAAGAATAACTTAATTTTAGGTGAAGTTAACTTATATTTTCATAAGGTATAACAATTTAAAGCTGTTAGTGCCATCTTGTATTAAAACTTATAAGCTTATCCAAATAATATACTGTATATTTTGAACTTTTGATAAATTTATATTTTAATACACGAGAGTTTACGTATAATTTGCGCAACGTTTCGACTAGACTTTTCTAGTCATCATCAGGCGATTTATGAAGATTTAGAATTTTTTTAAATATTAAAAATAAAATTAATAAATTAAGAAACTTTTTAAGTTACAACTAATCTGCACAAACACTAAAAAGTTAATGAAAAAAATGCAATGGTTATCTGCTACAAACAAAATTTGTTTATTATTTTAGTGTAAACTATTCTGTGTCAAATTACAGTTTATTAAGAATTTTAGCCTCTTTTGAACAGTTATACAGACCAAAAAATCCAAAATTTTCCGACAGTATATTTCTGGATTATTAATATTTGAAACAAATTAAATGGAAATAATTAATTTCGGTTGTAGTGACAACCAAATTAATTATGTGCTAACTCCCCGAATATCATCCCTACGCTAAGCTAAGTTTTTCAATATTATTTTAAATATAATTTTTAAATAAAAAAATTTAATTATATATACATAGAAACCGCATTTTCATTAAATTTTATTTATATAAAATATTAAAAATTATATAGGTAATTTCCATTATTAAATAATTTAACTATTGACTCTGAGAGTTGCATACTATCCAAAAACATCGCCGTAAGGCGGTTTTTTGGACTGTATAACTGTCAAAAAGAGAGGCTAAAAATTCTTAATAAACTGAAATTTTACACCGAATAGTTTACACTAAAATAATAAACAAATTATGTTTGTAGCAGATAACCATTGCATTTTTTTATTTACTTTTTAGTGTTTGTGCAGTTTAGTTGTAATTTAAAAAGTTTCTTAATTTTTTAATTTTATATTTAATTTTTAAAAAATTTTAAACCTTTATAAATGGCCTGATGATGACTAGAAGAGTCTAAATTAGAAATAAATCTTTTTAATTTAAAAGCAACATTTTTTGTAAAAAAATATTAATATTCAATAATACTTGAATAGTTTAACTTTTAAAACACATAAATGTTTTTTTACTTACTTTTGCATTAATATAAGTTAATAGAAATAGCTGCCATCTTATTTATAAATGTTTTTTTAATTTGAAACAAAGCTTATTAATAATTAATATATTTTTTCTATTGTTAAAAGTAATAAATTAGAAATAAATCTTTTTTGTTTTTAAAACATAACATTATCTTGCAAAATAAATATTAATATTGTGCCCCAGAGGACACCTCAACGAAATCATTTCATTTCTGAGGCCATCATTTCATCACATGACCCCTATTTGTCCCTATAAAAAAGACAACACTTCCCATTTCTCTTCCTCTCTCGCTGCCGACTTTCAAACAGTGACATTCAAATCAATCAAAAACAGTTTTGTCACTCATCACTGATTAGTATCCGTTTTTCAATTTTTAATTTTAATCAATAAAATTAGTTTTTCATTCAAAGTCGTGTCATCAATTCATTCACTCATTAATTTGTGACATCAAAGGTCACAATATTCAATAAAACTTGAATTGTTTAATAATTAAAAGTTATTAATGTTTTTTACTGACTTATGCATTAATGTCTGTTAATACTAATAGGCTTGGCTGCCACCTTCGTTGTATATATTCTGAATTCGAAACTCTATGCTTGTTAAACTTAAATTTATTTTTTTCTAATGTTAAAAGTAATAAATAAGAAATAATTCTTTTTTGTTTTTAAAACATAACATTATCTTGCAAAATAAATATAAATATTCAATAAAACTTGAATTGTTTAATAATTAAAAGTCATTAATTTTTTTACTGACTTATGCATTAATGTCTGTT
>JAQIXJ010002215.1:0-16662 GCA_034700185.1 Phthiracarus laevigatus | reverse complement strand
ATGAATAACTATAGTAATGTAATCAATAGAGAGGACGTGACACTACAACAGTTAATCGATGGTTTCCCGTTCGCCAGCGATTACGAAAGGCAGATGTTTAGGTATAATTGATAGTACATTATAGCAGATATAGTCTATATATGAGATCGCATCAAATAATATAGTAAATACTATAATAGATATTTTAACGCAAATAATAATTATATACATAAACCAAATTGGGTTTTAAATAAATTTTTTCTTTTTTTCAGGTGAATTCAGTTATCGTTAAAACGTCTTTGAACTGATAACAATAATTTATTAACGTTAAAAGTAAAGGTAAGTATATAAGTGTATGTACCGTATACTGCTATTGCTTTAAAGTTTGTGATTATATTTAAGCGATGAATATGTTAGTCGTATAAAGAAAGTATAAATTCATTTACATATTAATGGTTGACTAAGCAACTAAGCAAATGAGATAATTATTAGTAATTTTTTATGTCACGTATTTCATCAAATAGTCTAATGTCTTACAAGTTATCGTTATCAGCCAAATAAATCACTCCTTCTGATCTGTGTTTTATACATTTGCCAAAGAAATATTTCGAATAGTTTAACCACACATTTATTTGCTAAAACTAATCTAATGTTTGAAATAATACCGGTGTATAACACCAATATCTATGAGTTTCTATGAATTCAAGTGATAAGAAATTGCAACTCTTCAATGCAATCAATGTCTTAATAACTCTTTAGTTTATTCATTCTTTTATGCTTATTATATCGTAATAAAACTATAACCAATTATTTTATTTTCCTTTTTTTAAGTTTTAATTTCAGTCATAACTATTTTTTCAGATTTAATTCACAGATGGTTTTCCCCTTTCCTTTTTTCCCACTTTTTCAAGTAATGAAAAAGCACAATCGCTTTCCTGGAAAAATAATTAGGAAGGAAAAGGATAGGATCGGGATTAAGTGTTTTAACGGCATTTATCGGTACGAGACTGCGAAATAAAAATGCCGGGACAGGAGGTGATCGAAAAATATGTATGAAAAATCCTAGTTTCGGAATGGATAGCTTGTTGTGTGTGTGGCGCACCCAAACTTTTCATCTATAATTCTAAATAAGAACAATATTATATTCCAAAGAAATCTGAAATTAAAATTTGAATTAAATGAGTTAACATATTCCACAAACTAATTACAATTAACGCTCACATTTGCTGCGCAACGTTATTGTATTATTTACTGCGCTTTAAGTTTTTATGATTTGAGAATAAATTGCGATTAACTAATGAAACCAGTCATATAATATTGTTGTTTATTTTAATTATTATAATATAATGTTTATTGAATACAATTACATACAAATAAATTGATACATAAAATGACAAATTAAGCAGATATAAAAAATTAATTGTCAAACAACATACGTTTATTGTGTTTACCGGTATTTTTTTTACTGAAATATCAAGTTATATTGTTTAACAATAGATAGGAAAATTATAATTATTATTTCACGCAATAACTGAGATAATATTGAAAACCAAAAAACAGTAAGTAAATCAAAAGAAAATTGGAGTTTAATATAAACACTTTTGATTTGTGCTGAAGCAGTGATAACGCGAATGTATCACCAATTGCTACCGTTATAGGGATGCATAACCGAAACCATGCATAACGAGGTTTAACTGTACATATGAGTGATGGCTATATCTCTTAGACCGCTTAATCAATAAATCCCAAAATTGCACTGAATGAGGACATAAATCACATGAACACGTGTAACGAATACTAACAATAAATAATAACAACGAATGGAAATAAACTATGTTTAAAGATACTATTCGAACGCGGCTTTTATCGCCGTAATCCCTTTTATCGGAATTAATTAAATTAAAAATGCTTGTATCGCATTAATATAAAATATAAATAAAATTACACTTTTATCGTGTACGAAATCTTTATTAAGAAAAATACAAAATTAAGCCTTAAAGGCTTGCGACTGATTGAGTCGCCGACAAAGTAACAAATGATTCAAAATCATTCGAAAAAAACATAAATTGGAAAACAGAAAAACATTACTCATTAAAAAACACACAAAAACCTATTAATCATTAATACACTTGTAAATTATTTGCAAAGAAAACCTTTTAAACTATTAATATTCAATTTTGATCGCTTTTTTTGCGTGAAAACCTGTGTTCGCGTATAACACTTTAAAATAAAGACAATAAATGGCCCAAATTTGTTTTATGGCCGCGGATGATAACCGAATACTTTATTACTATGGAAGTGAAAATCGTTAATTAACGATTCAACAAAACATTAACCATTTCTAGTATAAACCATTTAATTAAAAAAATTTAAGTAAACAAAATAAACGATTTTAGACATATTAAACAATTTTTCAGTTTTTAAAACAACAACTATGTAATGTAAAAATAGATTATGAAAACTCATTAAGAAAAAATTCAGATTTAGATATAATTTACTTCAGACATTGTTAATTTGGAAGAAAACATTTTTTCCGTTAGTATCGGTTGATGTTGAAAGATCTTTTTCGAAATATAAAGCATTTTTTAGGGACAATAGATAACGATTCACCAAAAAAATATAAAGTATAATATGACTTTGTATTATTATTTATATTTTAGCCAAAAATTAAAATTTTTCAAACGAGTTAATTAATAAACGATTTTGCACCTATTTTCTAACGAGTTTGCACCTTTCCCTGGTAATTATCTATAGTTTAAAAGCCAAATTTTAACGACTTTACAAAACTAAAGTCAAACAAAATAAAATAAAATTAAATTAGTAACTAAAACAAAGTTAAATTTTTTTTGCGTATTTTATTAATCGGTCCGAGCTTTGATTTTACAAAAATCGGACTTTAGGTGGGATCGGATCTTAACCTTTTGGCCTTTAGATGGGCTCAGGTCTTAGAAATTTAACTATTTACTATGCGAAATCTAATATCAAAGCTTACAGTGAAACACAAATGTTTTTGTAAATTCGGCAATTGATTTTATAAATGTTCCCATATGTGGTTTCGTTCCAGAAATAATTTTAAAAAGCAGGCCAAAGAAAATAAAACGAGGGAAAACTTTGTCACATAGAGCAAATATGCATCACTGTATAACACTGGAGAATACTGGACATGCATTACTGTAAGACATTACATCCACTATTCAAGCATAATACAGTGTCTTACAGTGATGCATGTCCACTGTTATACAGTGTTGCACGTGTGCTCAGTGATGCCAAGTGCAGGCTTGTTACAAAATGTTTTGCCGAATTTACAAAAACATTTGTGTTTAACTGTAATAATGTTATTTAGTAAATAAAATTACTAAAAAAGTGCAACTAAAGTGCTAAAAATGAGTTATCTTACTAAAAGTTAATAACTTTTTTTTGTAGATTTTGGATTACGTAACCTTTACGGTACAAATGTAGATAACAACAACTCATTGTATTATTTTGAGCCAAACATGATGGAAACTCAACATTTTTTTTGCAAAACTTGCAATCACTTTGATGTTAATGTGTTTATCGTACGCTATATTAAAGATTTACCAAAACAACTCGCGTTATTCGTGAGCAAAATCCACAATATAATGGTCCCTATTGTTAGCGGTTCGAAATGGTTATAAAAAAAGTGAGACTAAGCTAAAACTTAAAGCTAGAACATAAATATGAAATTCCGAAAATGTCTACACCACACTAATCAGAGTAATTAATAGGAATCAAATTATCCTAAATTAAAATAAAGATTTTAAAAATCAAGGCTCGAACCTTTTAATTTATTTTCTTAAATGAACACTATATAATGGCAAATAAGATTAACTCGAACAGATCCATAGCCAATGCGCGCTGTAATACGAGTTAAAATTTTTGTCACAAACGGTAGTGCTTTGTTTGAGCGCATTGAATACTGTTCGATAATAATTAGGTTATCTTTGATTTATTTGGTAACCGCTAAAATAAAAATATACTGCTTTAACCTCAAATTGGCATTACGTGTGTTATCATTATTTTGAAGCTTGAAATTCTTAGAAATTCAGTATTTGTCCCAGTTTTGCTTTACTTAATTCATTTTATTTTATTTTGTTTTTTTATTTGATATGAAATATTGTTTGAGCGCAAATTAATATAAGTCCAAATTTGTTTGATTGTTTGAAAATACAAAACACATTACTGCACTCTATTTCTAGGAGTATTAATTCACCAACTAATGGCTCTAAATGGCAATAAGCGATAGCAAAATATTTTTGATTCTAATACTTATTGTACCGGTATATATATATATACTGCAATTTTTAACATTTGTGCTTATTAATGGATTTTGCCGAATTCCACACTATTTATATTTTGTACTTTTACTCGGCATTAACACTATACAAGTAACGGTCACAGTTTTTAGTGGACACCGTCATCTCTGTTCCAGTGAATCCGTACATGTTTTGACGCCAAATTCGACAACAAGTTATTGCAAACTTGATGAACAAAATTATAAAGATGATGTAAAATAACACTATTTCTCACACAACCGCTCAGAATATGTGATTATTATGGGTAATTAAGTTATAAGAATATGATCTATACTGTATTCCAGTCTTGAGGTTTCGGTTAGTTTATTCAAAAACCAACACAATTTTAAAAGATTAATACAACAGTAATTTATTAATTGATGTCTGATGTTTTGCTTAAACGATTTTATTTTTGTTACTTTGTTGAAAGATTTTTCTTTCTTTCTGCTAAAACAAAAATGATTTTTACGCTATAAATCACTAACTACAGCAGAGAACACCGATATGAAAGTTTTTACGCCACGGAGTGCGCACTCTTTTATAATTAATACAGTATTGAATAAGCGCTATGAATTGGTTACGCCAATGCATAAAGCTTTGCATTATTTATTTTTTTCATTTAGCGCTATCAAGGCTACAAAAACTTTTATATCGGTGTTCTCTGAACTACAGGTATACTCTTTAAACAAGATCGATACGGTCTTAATATCTGACTTTTTAAAGTTGAGTTCAGTTAGTATATGGTCGCTCCCTCTCTCTGTTCGCTCCCAACCAGATATGCCGCGATTAAAAGTTTATTGTGGCCTCGAATAGCTTTGATAGTGCTTAATGAAAAAAAAACGTTAAAAGAGCTTTATGCAGCAGCTTGCCAATTCGTAGTATATTTCAATATCAAAGTTAGTGTACATATGTCCATACAGTCGCGTAAAGACTTTCATTCGCTGCATATCTGCTCCCAACCATTATTTTATATTATTTTTACATAAAATAAGACAAGAATCTTTTCTATTTTTACCCGATTTTGATAATTACAGTCCTTACAATTTCTATAAAAACGGATTATCCCGTTCAGATATCAGCCTATTTTTTCCAGATTTTTATCATTTTTGTCCAAATTGTTAATATAAAAACGGAATATCCCGTTCAGATTTTTGGCTAATTTTGACTATTTTTGACATTTATTAGACTGTTTTGACCTAAAAACGGGATCTCCCATTCCCAATTTTCACCTTATTTCGGTCATTTTTGCATAATATTTCACATTTTATCTGTTTTTTGCCTCTTTAACCGATTTTTGACACATTTTCTGGCATTTATTGCCTACATTTTTTTGCAAATTGTGAAAATCCCTTTATTAACATAAAAAATAGGTAAAAATACCTTAATTAGCATAAGAAATTGGTAAAATCCCTTTATTAAAGTAAAGATCAAAATCCCTTAATTGGCATAAGAGTGACGGACGGACTAACATATAGATGGACATAGTCAAATCCATATACATGTCTAAAAATTCAGATAAAAAATCATTATTAATATTCTATATTAACTAACCCATAATTTTTTAAAAATCATAAGATTTGTGCATTAGAATAATTTTTGGTTTATAAAAACATATTTTTGATAAGGACTAGCAAATTATATAGTGATATAACATAGTATTTTTCTGTTCGCTCACAATTTTCAGAGTGTTCCAGGGGAGCTTGACTACCCCTCCTCCAAGAATTTTCAAGAAGTTGACCCCATACCTAAAAATTAAAATTTGAATAACTCAATCAAAACTTAATGTTTTTTGTCTGATAGTAGAAAAATTGTCGTTTAAATCCTAGTAGTTTGACTCCGAGTAAAATTTTGAAAAGTTCGACAGTAATCCAACCCCTGTCTGACACACTTTGGGACAGCCTGAATTTTATTAACATTTCTTTAAAATATATTTTGTTTTAAAAGTACAAATTTTACATTTGATTTACTCATAGAAAAACTGGATTAAAAATTATTAATTTATTAAACATTTAATTATTTATTTTGTTAGAAATAAAAATTAGCAATTTTCATATTTTCTGGAGAAATAACTAAATTCAAGATATTTAGGTACAACAACTAAGCCTCAAACTGATAGTTTTTATTTCATTTTATACGCATGTGTATATATCATAGTTTTTATTATAAGAAAGAAAATTTTCCCGTGTCCAATGTTTATTAACATGTTTTAAATGAAAAGCTTTCAAAACATATTAGCCTAATAAATATATAGAGAGTCAAAAAGATAAAAAATACTACTTTTTTGTTTCATAAATTCGAAGCATAAAGTTGTTATATGTGCACGAATTACATAGTTTGGAGTGGTTTTAGTTGATTTATAAATGCTATTAATTGTTATTTTTAATGATAAATGCTATAAAAACTAAATGCTATTTTTCTCGAAATCGAAAAATTTTCGTTTAAACCTGAGTTGTTTTTGTTATCCGTTCCTAAAATTTTTTCCAAAAACGACAACTTTTCGATTCCGAGAAAAATAGCATTTATCATTAAAATAGCAATTGATAGCATTTTTAAACCAGCTAAAACATTTAAGCAATTTTTAAAAAATATAAATGCTATTTTAAATTGCTATTTTGCTCATATATTAATGCTATTTATATCTCTATTTTTATAAGTGCTATTATTTTGACTCTTTACTATTATTAGTAATAATTGAAAATCCAGATACAGATGTTTGAGAATTAAAAATTTTTTAAATAATCTCATTAACATAAAGTTGAAACATACGTTCACTTTTTAATAGGTTTGATAGCATTTTATTAGAAATATTGGCTAATAGTAATCTTTGTTAACACTCGTAAAGTCGGAAATGGTCGTCGAATCCATATATACTCCACTTTTTCATAAAAAGTGAGCAAAAAATGTTGATTTAAAGACTGATTTTTAAACGCCCAAAGAAAGCAAAAGATTAAAAATTAGATGGTGCTATAAAGCTGGAAATTAACAGACCAAAGCTTTACATAAAAAGAACCAAAAAATTATACCCAGAACTTAAAATAATATTATTTTAAAAGGAAAATTTAATTATATATAATGTTTTGTTTTCGTTTAACGAATAAAAAAGTTCATTATTTTTAAATTAAATTAAGATAAAAACTGCAAGACACACAGCGCTTAAATGAAGATTAATTATAGGTGTGACTAGAATTATACTTAAGACTAACAAAAATAACTTACGGTTAATTTGCTTTTTTGGGTACAATTTTATAAACATCTATGTATAAGCCAATAATTAATTAAGTTTATTTTCATCTCTGTTTAGATTAAAGCTATTTATAAAGTTTATCCATTTTCCGCGTTTATTGAGTGGTATAAATAAAACTCACCAAAACTTATTGATTACGAACTCACCAACCTTACTCGGAAACATATTTTATTAATTAATAAATTCAAACTCAATTTAATTAAAATAATTTTGCATTCTCGTGAAAGTGTTACAATTTAAGGTTATTATATAATTTTTAGAAAAAAGTTTAAATTTAAAGAAATCAAGTTTACAATCTACACATACTAATTTCAGTACTATAACTATATATTATAATCTCATCAAAGAATTGTTTCAAACTTACATTTATTAACAAAAAAAAATACAAAATTGGTTATCAGTACAACCTTAATATAAATATGAAGAATGGTTTTAAAAAGTTAAGGAGTTATTTAAATATACATTCTTACTAATACACACGCATTCTCAAATAAAAGCAAATTTTTAATGTTATATTATAAGTGCTTTTAAATAAAAAGAGTAATTAAATGAGAAAAAAATTAATTACTTTAACTCTTCTCTTCTCATACTTGTTTACGAATTTTTAAGTTAAACCTTTAAGTCTACGAAACTTCATTAATCTTAACTTCAAAACAACTTTTATTTTTCAATCTTAATTTTTAAAAGTCAATTTTATTTTTCTAATTTGATATTTAACTTTCATTATTTTAAGAAAAGAATTGTTTGAGTACAATCACGCTTAGCTTTAACCGAAATATGCTTGTGTTCTGAAAAATCTTTTTATTTATATCACACAAAAATCGATAAATATGAAAACAAATAACTTTTTTTGAAACATTTTTGATTTGAAATGACGTTTTCATATGACAATCATTTATGCCTATTCGACAATAATTCGTATAAATTTTGAAGTAATAATAGAAACTCATTTATTTTTTTCGGAGAAAAACATAAAAAAATTCTAAATAAAGTTCTATTAAAGCCAAACTATGCATAAATTAATAATTCATTTGCATCAGATATATACACATCGTATTGCGTGCATACAAATTAGAATAATCGTATAGTCACAGACTGCGCAAATTCTATGTCTAATTAATGCAAAATTAGAAAACTTCTCATCACTTTTAAAGAGTGAAACTTGTTTATTATTTAGCACCAGTTTAACTCATAATTCTTCGATTCAGTGTTGCGAGCTATCGCATAATTATTCATGTGAATTGTTTTTCACTTCGTTATATGATTTTTCGTCTCTTTTTAAAAATATAGCAGATGTTTCGTAATTTTTTTTAAAAAATTAATTCATCTAATTTCCACTTATCTAATATATCTATTTGAAATTAAGAGAATTTAATACTCCATAAAAATTGGATTAGAAATTTCTTTAACCGTAAGAGCTATTAAATGAGAAAAATCAATTTAAATTAAATCGTCTCAATATGTTGGACTTTTACTTTTAATTTTACGAACAGAGAAGTAAAAAATTAATAAAAAGTGTTGGCGGATCAGAGGAAAGCAAAAAAAACAGTATCTTAGTAACGACGAATGGGTGCCATTGAATGGCTTGAAGAGGTGAAGAGCAGTGAAGAGCAAGCGCGCATCAAACACTTGTATTTCGTAACTTCATTGCTAATCAGAGTGAAAAAGTAAACGTCAGTTATGTGCAACTTTTGGTTGGGATAACTTTTGATGCCCTGCTTTTATGTGCGCTAGACTTTACTTATGCCTGGTGTTTAATATCGCGATAAAATCTTAAAGCAGGAGTATTTCTATGTCAAAGTAGTTGTTGTCTTCGCTGTCAACGCGATTGGGCATTAGTTTTATTTAATTGTTGTATACTAAATGCAGGTTTTGGAAAGTTGGCTACAATTTCGTTAACGGTTAATGAAGAGTCTGTCAATGAACAACTTAACTAAAAGCGCGCATTAAAGTTGCTTTTCGCTAATTAAATAAGAAGTGGTATTTGCGGTATTCGGCAAAGTGCGTGCTATTGTGCCACTATTCAGGCTTAAGTGGCAAAATGGAGAAAACACTTAGTTTGGAATTAACACACAAAATGCATAATAGTGTAAATCTTCTCATATAATACTCATAAAGTATTACTGACTTACACACGAAACTTTGTGTGCGGATCATCAAAGCAACTCCGAACTCGGTTCTCGGTTCTCATTCACTTTCAACAATGAACTAACAAACACTGGGAAAGTGAACATACAAAATGGTTAACCTAACCATTGAATTAAGCATATCTTCGAACTTTACGAACATTGTTAGCGCAAACTTTTCATACATTAGTGAAACGAATATTTCGAAAACGTTAACCGAAACGCATAGTATTCAGGATAGGAATGTATTTATACTTCCGTGGTGGCAACAATTAATATGGTGTTTATTATTTGGTAGTATGGTTTTTGTGGCAACAGGAGGTAATCTCATTGTCATATGGATCGTATTAGCGCACAAACGAATGGTAAGTCACTGTAAAAACAACTATTACAGTCTTCGTTAACTGTTTATGTCCTATAATATTAGCTCATATTTTCTTTATGAGGCTATAATTTATCGATAATATCGTATTTTATATCAAGTTTATTGCATCAAACATAATATACAGACGTGTGATGCTTTGTTTTTGTTATACAGCGAACTGTAACGAATTACTTTTTGGTTAACTTGAGTTTCGCGGACACTATGGTATCAACGCTGAACGTTATCTTTAACTTCATCTATATGTTGAACGGAGACTGGCCTTTCGGCCAATTTTATTGTAAAGCGTCCAACTTTATTGCCATTGTATCTGTTGCCGCGAGTGTGTTCACATTGATGGCTATTTCGATTGATAGGTAAGATTATATGATTTACCAAAATTACATTTCAATCCAATTTTTCTTATCGTTTTTAATAATAACAAATAATTCGTTTGTAAACCGTTGATTAAGTTCTGTGGGATAAGCTTTACTATATCGCCCGTATTGTATAATTTTTTTATAAATCATGAAATTTTATTAGTTTTTATTTTCAGTCACGCGCGTGAACGTAAATATTGTGTATAATGTCCAATTTTTAAAACGTAGAAATATAAAGTTTAAAAACAATATTCTCGCTTTAGCATATAGTATAGTACAATGGTTTTTTGAAGTTATGAAAATGTTTGACTAAATAAAAATTTATGACATATTCAAAATCTATGGTATATGAAATATAAGCTAAAAATCATAATTTCAAAAATAATTATTATAATGAAAAAATCTAAGCTTATCTCGTGATAAGAATATTCCTTTTAACTTATTAAAATTGATTGTCTAATATAAGCCGTGACATTGATATGAGTGCGTGTAAAAATATTTTAGCCAAGAATATAAAATGTTTTAAATTTATAATATAAATATATTGATTTTTTATAAATTATGGAAACCTTCATCTATAAATTATTTTTGTCGAAGTTTTTTTAATTCTAATCCGGAAAATTGATTTATATATATAAAACCAAAGATATATTCGCATAACAGTTCTTTATTGATTCGAAATAAGTTCATTTCTAATGGGAAATAAGTAATGGTACAAATAATCCTATTTACTGATCTTTAATCTTTTAAATAAATAATGTATTCTATTATTATTTTCTAGTTTAATTTAAATTGAAATAGTTTTTTATAATTTAAATGGTATGAAAAAAATAGACGCTAATCACTCGTTAGGTTAAGCTTAGACGTCTATAGCTTTGTACACGATATTACGGGCGAACTCACTATTTCTATAATCTTCCAATAATAATAATGGTCACAATTACCATTTAAGTTGATGGTAAAACTTTATCTCGTATTAATTAAAAGATTTGATTCGCTTTCGTTAAAGTAGTCTCGGAATTGACTTTTTTGCTTATCAGCGCTAAAATAAATGCTCATACATGTAATATGACTTTGCACAGATACTTCTGCTAAATCTTTGTCGTTGTATCCACTTTTTGTGTATGGATTTTTTTGGACTTAATTGAAAATTTTCGCTTTTGTTTTAAAACGTAAAAGAATAAGAATGATTTGCTTTTAGGGGAATCTGAGTTTATATTAAAATCGCAATCTTTTCAGTTCGTAGCAGTTTTTTTTAATTAAAGTAATGTTATTCTTTAGTACTTTTTTGTTACCTTAAAATACTAATAAACTAAATTAGTATTTTTACATTTATAGTTAAACTTTTTATACTCTATAATTTGTTTGGGCCCAAACTATTGTTGACATTTTACATCTAATTCTTACAAGAAAATTGTGCAATTTTTGTGTAAAGTTGGGTAAAACTCTTTAATGTTATTTAACGATTTTAAAATAAAGTACCGTAGTTTGATTAATAAAATAAAGATTCAAATATTTTAGAAATATGCATTCAAAAACGGCCGCTCTTATACTAATATTTAACAAAGTCGGAGCAACACTTTTAATCCTTATTCTATCTACCATTCGGTAGAATCGAAAAATTTTGCGAACCTTTCAGTGAATTTTATTGAAATTTTTATCCCACAAAAGTAAAATTTTCAATAACGTTACCAACATTTTATAATTTCCCATTGCAAATGCCTTACAGGTCTTGGAATCAACGAAAAACAATTTTTGTAACATTTTCAGCAAATGATAAAATGATAGTTTTTCAGATTTCATAACGTTTAGAACTTCAAAAGTCAAATAAAATAACAAAAAATTTTAAATTCTACAATATTTTTCACTGAAATTTTCATTTCTACTTGTAAGTATATATTAAAATTTGACTTTATACAAGGCGCTATATTTTTTGCAACACACAGGTAGGCTCTACTTGAAGTGATAAGCTGGTATATGTCGATTTTGTTAGATTGAGCTAGCATTAATTTTTAAAAAACTAATGCTTTTAAATGTTATATTAAGGGACACAAAGTTCTAAAAAGACATTTTTAGGCAAAAGTTTTAATACATTTTTTTCTATAAAATAGACATAGGCTTTAAAATTTTTAAATTTCTAATTAAACTGTGTTATCGCGATTAATAAATTGAACTCAATAGAGAATATTTTTGCAATCAGTTTTCCGAATTCCGTTCGCATTCATGAATGTCAAAGAAAGATAAAAACAGATAAATATTAATTAGACGCTATGTTTACCGATCAATTCATACGAACTTAGGAACTATTTTAATGAGATTACATTACGAAACGCATTAATTCGAAATATAGACGGGTTTGCTTTTATAATTAGATTATATAGTATTTCCAGTTCGTTTTTTTTGCTGATTGTTTTTTTTATCATTTAATTGATAATTACTATCTCGTCATATTTAAAGGTGAAGTGCTTGGCCAAATTTAAATAGGTAATTTCAAATCAAAGATAAATATTAATAGTCGACAAAACTAGGTGAAGGGCTTCGTTAAAAAACAATAACAAGAAACAATGGTTTCGTACACCAGTCAAACAAATAAATCATTTATTCTATTCTAAAAAAGAGTGTTCTGGGTAAAATTTGAGTTTTCATTAGTGTTAATTGATTTTACTTCTTGGAAATACTAACTATAAACACAATTCAATTAGTTCGTTAAAACAATATGCCTCATGAGGTGTAAATCTATTAGAGGTACAAATCTAACATGTTTAATATGCAATTTTTGATGTTTTGTGTTATATTATCATTACCATGACGTAGTTATTATCACGATGCACATGTATATAAATTAGGCTCAATAAATTGATAAAAAAAGTTAAGAATATAAGGCCAGAGTTTCAGCAAATTAAGATAATTTAAGCTAAATACTAACAAGTTAGAATATTAAACGTACATGTAAATGATTGTAAATGAATTTTATATTTTTAAATTTTAATATTATGATTAAAAAGGATTATTGGTTCAAATTCAAAATTTTATTTTATTATAATCTGAAAAACTTACAATGTCACATAAAAATTTATTATTTTTAGATAAAAAAGTAAATTTTTCAATTTTGACAAAGAAATTAATATTCTCCACATGATAAGCTTGAATAGAAAAGATTTAAATCACTGTGAAAAAAGGGTATTTTACAGAGAAAAAGAAAATTAGAGTATACTATATTTATCCGCTTTCTGATAATAACTAATTGTCATTAAACATTAATTATTTTTTTATAAAGTAAAAATAATTCAACGCATAAAGTTTGCTAATTAATGATTTTCCACATATTGTCTGATCAGATAATTAAGCTATAAATTATAGCAAATTCTCTGATTTCTTAAGAGTTTATATAAAGTAAGTCAATTAATAGTCAGTTTTTGTTACTTCTTTTGTTATTTTAATTTTTTTTGTTTTTCGTAAATTTCCCTTATCTATATCATATACTATATTACTAGGGCTATGAAAATTCGATCGTAAACGAACAAGTTTTAAACATTTAAACCTCGGTTAAAATAGTATTATCGTTATGCATCTATTAAGTCGAAATAATGATTTAAAAAGATAAATATTTTATTTTAACTGAAAAAACCGAATTTAAGGTTTCGTACCGAAAACCCAGATAAATTATTATAGCATATTGAAAATTTGACATCATGTTATCAGAGTGTATGTGAGGGTACTCTCCCCCACCCACAGCGTAGAAGTTACTTAAATATTTTTTTGTTTGTTAAGCACCTTAAAATATTACCAAAAAAATTCAAAAAAGATATGCCATCTTTTGTGTGTTCTACTCTTGTTTTTTAACTTATGTTTATAAATCACGTTTTAAATTTGAAGTAAAAAATAATTTTCACGTTTTTATAGGTATTTAATCCAAAAAAGTTGCAACGTTTATTTACTTTCTTATTAAATTACTTACACAATTCTTAGTTAACCTTTTAACTTAACCTATAAACTTAATATTCTATGACCACTAGAAAGTGAGCTAAATCTATAAATTTGACTTTCTTATTTACTTTAAAATAGGCTCAGTTTTACTCATGAAAATATTAAAATGTAACATTATAAAATATAATTAAGTTATATAATTAATTTATATAATTTTTGCGTCGAAAGTTTAACCAAAGTTTGATTATATTGTAATTCTAACCGATAACCGACCAATATTTCACTTTTTTCTCAGAAATTTCACAGCCTTATATATTACAGTATAGAAATTTTCTAGAAATAAATTCTTTCGAATCAGTTATTTTACTGAAATTTAATCCAAAATGATATTTGAGTGAAATCAAACTGCTATCACTAGTTATTATTTTTTATTTTGTTTAGTTTTTAAAATAACTAAATAATAAATTTACATTTTAATAAAAAATTGAGTTATTTAAATTTTTGTCAAAAGCAAATGCAAATTAAAAATTTTCACACTTATAATTTCAATTATAGTTTAAAATAGTGAAAATCTATTTCTTAGTTTATGCACAGTAAAATTGAATTCTTTGATAAATTTTCAATTATCCATATTTGACTGCAGAAATGTTTATCCATAATTTATTGGAGCCTATTTTGCAATAAAAGGACACAACTTTCTCCAATATATAGCCAATCATTTGATCTCAGACAAGATAGGAATTTCTATATTTGCTTTCAGAGACACTTTTCCAAGTATTATAGCTTAGATTATTGTACAGTATTTTCGATTATTGCTCAGTACTTTGACCAACTGTGCAGATTTTGCCTTTCAATGCAAGATTTTGTCCAATTGACCAGTTTATTTGGTTTCTATAGTTAAATGGGAATTCAAGAAATAAGGAAAATTACTAATATTAAAATGAAAACAAGAATGACACTCCATTGAAGCTTACTTTCCGGATGAGATTAAATTATAGTTTATGGGTTAAGTTAAAAGTTTATTACGATCAAAGATTAATGTTTTATACGAACCAAAATCAATTATATTTTTGTTTAAGTCCATTGAGCGAGCATACACGGAGGATATAGTCATCTTTTGGATATAACGGCTTAAGAATTAGGGAAAGTTAGCTAAGAACTGTATCATAAATATATCTTTTCAAATTCTAAAAAGATTCTTTCAAACTTCGAAACCTTTATTGAAATTAAATCTATCAAACATCTTATAGTGGTTTTATTCTGTTTTTTTAAATGTTTTATTTTTTATTATTAGTACAATAAATTCGTTATACTCTCTAATTTCTTGATTTTCGCATCCTATTATGTTTCTTATTTCAAGAATTTTGTTTTTCTATTCATTATTTTGTATCTTTGTTTTTGATATTAAATTATTTGATTAAAAGTAGACTACCCTAATAAGAGTAAAAAAAATAAAATTATCATATTCTTAAAATAAGATTAGCTATAATTTCGTTTAAATGCTAATTAAAAAAGTGATTTGCATCGTTAATTATTTTCAATTCAGATAATTTATTATCTAGTGATTAATAAATTGATAATATATTAGCATAATCAACAAAATAAATGCTTTTTTTTTCGGTCTTTATTTTAACACTGTTAGTACAGTGTTATATTAAATTAGCATTTTTTGGGGTTATATTTAAGCGCATTAACTTCCCATTTGACAGGATTATAGCAAATACACATTAGTTTTTTCACTGAAATAATTTTCGTCCATCACGTAATAAAGATATTAGTGATATATTATATATTATAGCCAATTTAATATAGTAGTTTAATACTTAAATATGAGCGGCAATTTAGACAAACTACAGTGTTGTGATGCCTTTTTTGCATTGCATGCGAGCTTTCTGTATAAAATAGCTCAGCTTTGCTAAAAATACTCATGAAATGACTTTTCTATCAGCGCTTTCTTGCCCATGCTGTGTGCATTTCCCAATTTCAATATCTGATATGATTTTAAGAACCAAACACAGAGGGAAAAAACTAAGAAAATGTTATCTTAGAATTTCTCTAAAAGAAAACTAAACTAAAAGTAAAGTAATCTAACTGTTGGATATTGGCTTAAAAGACTCCAATTTCAACAATTTTATACATATAATATGTTCCTAGGATTTACTGCACCGGTTTTATCAATAATATATGGATCACAAGTATAGAAAAGGTTTGATAATCCTATCTTCTGTTTATTGTGTTACTCCGCCGTTACATCGAATATAACGTGTGTCCGCTTTAAAACTGCACACTTGTTTTACTAGTATGCATATAATAGTACTGTGTTTATAGCAAA
>JAQIXJ010002214.1:0-16665 GCA_034700185.1 Phthiracarus laevigatus | reverse complement strand
TATAAAATTAGCTGAAAAAGATAAAAGATAATAATTTTCGATTTGTTTTAAAATATTTTAAAACTTTTATCTAGTCAATTATAATTATTTAAATTTATTTTTATGTATTTTCTCTAAGTTCAAAAAAATATAGTCGAAGTTAATTGATATATAAAGTATTTTATATGACGCTGATTGAAGTCAACTAACTGATTTTTGCAATTATTACGAATTTCTAGGTTTTTTTGATATTTTTCAACTTTTAACTGACTCAAAAAGTCAGCAACAAAAATATGAACTCGATTGACTCATTGTGAAAACTATTTTTGAAGGAAAGGAGGCTTTATACTAGTAAAAAATGAAATAACAAAGATTATTTTTAAGAAAAAATTGTCCAAACTCATGCAATAATCAACAAAATTATTCTAAAATTCATCAAAATTATCTTCAATAAGCTCAAAATTAGGTCTAAATTGATTAACATATGAGCGTTGTTTATCGAACATAAGAAAAAAATGTTTCTCAAATTGTTAAAACGGGTAAAATATGATAAACTTTTGATTAAACGCTGTTTATTAATTATACTAATAACGATTTATCACGAGTTTTATTGTGTCTATAAGAAATTTTTTGTTGTTCTTTGTCGAATGCTAGACTAATAATGAATAAAAATTTACAAATACTCACTGAAGTACTATTTATAATAACGTTTTACATAAAAGAACCATCTAAAATTATTTCATAACTAGTACTATTATAGATAGATGTAAATTAGGATAGTAAATTTTTATTGCTTTCAAGCAGTGCTTTGCGCATCACATTTATGAAATGCACATCTATAAATTAACACATAAATTTTTGCAATAAACGTTAGCAAAACTGGGAAAGTTGCAATGAAAAGCATTGTCATCCACTTTAGGTACTTTGGGGTAAAATTTTTACCATAATCTTTTTAACATTCATAATAAATTTCCCTTTAGAGATGTGGCAACGAAATATTACTATTATATTCAGTTTATTTTAATCGAGGAATACTTAAATTTATAAAAAATTACAGTTTATAATAAAATCTTATGAGCGTACAAAGAGCGATTGGGTATATTTTTATACGGATGTACCTTTTTGGTGTTAATATACATAAAAATAATAAGCAAAACAATTATAATAATAACATTTGTTCGTTTACAGTTTTATCACTTTAAAGTGAAAATGTTAAGATACATTATACTAATTTTTTGGCGAAAAGGGAATGCAGATAATTTTTAAATCACTTATTAAAACATATATTAATCAATGTAAACAGTTTTTAATGTTCGTTCTAGAGTTTATAATTTTTTGATTTTTAACGACCATATTTCATAATTCGTGAATATTTTCAGAAAACTGTATTAAATATATGTATTGTTAAGATAAAAATAGAAATCATTATTGTCAGTCAACAAAAGATTTAAAAACAAGGTGAGTGCATTAATAATGTTCAATTTTGTTTCTTTTTTTCTATTTTATTTTAAAGTATTTTAAAATAAAATATCCAATCTAAGGTAATATTCAAATTATTATAACAATAAAAAACAACATTCAATTTCTTATATATAAACTTCAGATTTATATTTGAATGAACGCCAATTTTATATTTGCTATCGAATTGAGCCCCAAAATGCCTTTTATACTTGAATGTCTTAAAAGAATCCAATATCGTTTCAAAATTAGTTCTAGAATGGAAGAAATAGAATTCACTTATATATTATATGTACCATAAGTTGAATTAAATCAACATTTCTTGAATAAACTATAACAGTAAAATAATAGTTTACATTTGATGCCAAAATGCATAAATAAAATCCAAATCTTTTCAAGTTTTCAGGTTATAGTTAGTTCAACAGTTAGTTTTAGTTTTCTCTAATTAAGTCGAAATTATAGAGTTTTGAATAATTTAAGGAAAATCATATCCATTATAGCAGTAAAACTTTTTATAAATTATAATTATGCACAGATCAATAGTGTTTCTTCAAAAGCTGTTAGCGACATTTATTTTACTAAAAAAAACTTTTTCTATTTGAAAATCTTTGTTTTTATCTCCTAGTTTTTAAATATAGAAACAATGTCATTGTAAAACTTAGCAACTTAATAAAATGTCTATTTCTTTTTTTGAGAAAAGTATATTTAAATGCATTTAATCATTTTAGAGTTATAAAAAATTAAAAAGCATATTTATAATATAATCCAGTAAATATCAGATTTATTTATATCTTCAAAAACTGAATAAAAATTATTATATTATATATAGTTTTAAAAATTATTTTTTTTGTAGAAAAATTTTAATTGTTTTCATATTATGTTTTTTTTGAACAACAAGTACTACAAAGTATAACATTAATATCTACATCTGTTTGCAATTAATATCTGTGTGCATAAATATTATGATAAAGCACTTTTAATCCATAATGATTTTTAAAGTCTTATAAAATTAGTTAAAATCACAATATATATTAATTATTTATTTATATTTGTTTTAATATTTATGGAAAATACTATGGTTTAACAAGCAAATAAAATACCATTAACTATAAAATTTACATTTTACATGTGCATATTCTTTGAATGGTGCGTTAAATTCGTACAAATTTGAATTATTTTAAAAACTGTAGTTATAATATTTGTGTAATTTAGAAATAAGAGTTTTAGACAAAATAAACTGAAAACGACTAGATCATAGTAAAACATATGCTGCGGATGAGCTATATTTGGTGAATTACTTGTTATTCATAGGCAAGTATACTTATTTGGCTTACTTTACAATTACGTTGAATTTCATTTTCTTCAACTAAAAAAATAATTTTTATAAAAGATTAATCAAATTTCTTTGACTGTATAATGTAAGCTCTAACACAAAATAAATAAATAAATAAAGTTTTACTTCTAAGAAGTTGACTCTAAAACTTTAAACTGCATAAATGACCATATGGTGGACTCATATTACGCAAAACATCTCTCACGAACTTAACTAACTCTAAACATAATGTTCATTTGGATTGAAAAGGTTCAGAGTGCTGAACGAAATATCTCCTAAAAGTGTCTGTCTATGAATTAACAAAATGCAAAATAACTTTTCAGACAGAAATAATTTCTCAGTTTATGAAAAAGATTAATCAAAGTTCATTAAAAACTTATTTAGTATAAAAAGTTACTCAAAAAACAAAATTGATTTAAAGTTAGATTTAAGCAAGAATTACATAAACAAGTCACAAAACATTCATATAGAGCTCTCAATTTAATAAGTTTATGCACATTATTATCGAAAACTTCATGATTACTATTTTATTACAACCTAATATCTAACTAGCGGAAAGTCTTTATCTATTGCATGTTTAAATGTTTAAAAATATTTTTGCAAAGGGTTTGGACTTCGTTACGCCAAAGCATTAAAAAACTTTTTCTACTGTTAAAAAAATCCCATAAAGATTAAAAATAACAATAAAATATTAATTTAACTAATCAAAATTAAATTAAATTATTATAATTTTAAGTGCAACTATTTAAGCTAAAGTAAACTAAATTTTACTATAACGACAAAAAACTTGGGAAATATAAAAACATAATTTTTATATTCTAGTAATAATGAATTGAAATAAAATAAAGGTTAGATTTATGATTAAATTTGCCCCAATGTTTATGTTTTTAATATTTTAAAGTTATTTATAATCCAACTTATTTTAATCGTTTACAGCTTGAAATAAAAAACTAAATGTTGATAAAACTTATTTGAAAAGTAGGGCTTTTGTGTATCATTTTTCCCAAACTTACTGTAATAAATACAAGATTATTGTAGCCTTTTACATAGATAAAAAGTAATATTCATAATGCAATTTTCTACCAAAAAATGTTTTTATTTTAAAATTTTCCTCAACTTCATTAGAAAAGTAAACGGATACCAGAAATGTCGAATTCGTGTCGGAGATTCGACAAATATTGTCAATTCGGGTCTAGTCGGATACCAACTCGTCGGGTTAGGATCAGGTGATATTTTAAATCTTTAAGCAACAAAATCCGAACCCGAAAAATCCTAATAAAACTGGTAAAAATATAGAAGAAATTTTAAACTTATTTAAAATTCTTCTGCTGTTATATTAGTAAATAATTATTTAATAGTTTAGGAATAACAGTTCAATAAAATTTCTAAAATTAATTAAAATTGCTAAACACCTCTTATGTATTCCTTAGACAAGTTTATCTTCTGAAAGAAATTTAAACTATTTGGTAGGTAAACTCCAAACGGTGCACATGTAAATATATATAATTTCTTGAGCGGGTAGTCAAGCTGAGTCTTACTAAGTATGTCTCGACCCCCAATTATGCTGAAAAACGTGAAAAAAATTTTTGAAAGTTAATTTTTTTGAAATTTTTTTTGTGAAAATATTTTTAAATTAACTTTTAAATGACAGTTAGCATGTCTTGACAACCAATATCCACCAAAAAAAATATATTGCAAAAATTTACCAAATTTTAAAAATATTATTTTTTGGTTTTTATGCTTAACATTGTAAGTTAAGAACTGTAACTTGATTTTAAGTAACATTAAAGTTTTATATAAATGTAAGTTTTAGTATACTTACTCGAACAACAACTTACGACAATGCAGGAGAAGCCGCGAAGTAGCTAATCTTTACTGTATTGAGACGGGGGATAACCGGGAACTTTAATCCCGAATTTTTTATCTGACTGCAAAATTCAGATATATGGATTTGGGTATGTCCGTCTGTCTGTCCGTAGGGTGTGCACAGTCTTATGTTAATAAAGGGATTTTCCAAATTTCTTATTCTATTTAAGAGGTTTTTATCGTATTCTTACTTTAATAAAGTGATTTTGACAGGTTTCTTATGTAAATTAAGGGATTTAACATCTTTACTCTAATAAAGGGTTTTTCCCAAATTCTTACTCTAATTACGGAATTTTACCAAATTCTTATTCTAATTAAGGGAATTTAACGATTTCATATATTAATTAAGGGATTTTCAGGTTAATTAGGCAGCTAAATAGTGTCAAAATTAACAAAAGTATTTATAAAATTGTTATTTAAAGGGTCAAAAAATGAGCAAAATAGGGTCAAAATAGGAAAATAATTAGCTAAACTAAGATAATATTTTCAGTGGCATCTGCCATTATTTGCCTTAAAAAGTGACAAAAATGGTCGAAATTAGACAAAATACACCAAAAACTGGAAACACAACATTAGTGGCATCTGCCGCTATTAGCTGTAAAAAAGGAAATTTATATCTTAAAATAAACAAAAATCTGGTTAAACCAGACAAACCTTGGCAAAAATGGCCAAAACTTAAGTTAAAAATTAAGTGGCCTCTGCCACATTTTGGCGGTATTTAATTGTTTTTTAGGCTCATAATGGTTAAAAATGCAGGACTAAAGAGTCAAATATCATGTTAAATTAACTTATTATAAGTCAAGTGGCAACTCCTTCTAACGGAGCTGGTATATTATAGAACACGAAATATTGAAATGGTTAGCGAGCTAACGGAGTGAGCGAACGACCATATACTAAATAAACCTACCTTTTCAAAGTCAGATATTATGACCGTTTCGAGCTTGTTTTGAATTAGATGTCGCCATCTATTAGTATTTTAGTTAACTAATGAAAAAATATTTAATAACAGTATGGATAATTTATGATCGATAATCGATTGTGTTAGAAAAATTTAAAATAAAATTTACAAATAATTATATGCTAATCATCCGATTTTGTTGAATCTGAGTCGTCGATGTCTTTGCTTTCGGCATCACTAGTATCTATATTAGTGATGTCATCACTGTGGCTATTGTTGCCATTATCCGTATCCGAATCTGAATCGATTTCTGTTTCTTCATCGTAATCGTTATAATAGCGATAAACTAGAAGCTGGTTCGGAGGACCACCAAATAGCCCACGGTATACCAAACTTATATGACGCAAAAAGAGAAAAAGTTTGCGTCCGGGTTCTAAGGTTTGGAAAAAAATATCTAGTTGGAATTAAACTCTATCTGATAATCGAACTCCCTTAAGACCTGATAAATTTTTTAATATTTTGTTTTTTAGATCTATCTTTGATGAAAAATTTTAAATCAAGTTTTTATGTTGACAAAGAAAATAAAATAATCTTTTACCTTCAATTTTATTATTAATTTTCCGGAAATTAGAGCGAAATGAGCGAACTTTATAAGATTTAACTCATAAATTTGTTTTCAAGTAATTAAGAGAAGTAGATTAACAAGACATAGCGCAATCGGTTTAAAACGGAAACAAACGAGATTTTATAACAAAATAATAACTATGACTGCATCAACTAGATTGCTCCATGGTGTCTCAGAGTGTGTCAATCTGTGGGGAGGTTACTTTCCGACTTCAAAATTTTATGGGGGGTCAAATTACTCGGAATTAAGGAACAATTTTTATGCCATCGGACAAAAAAACTTGAAAAAGAAATTTCCCCCATAGAGATATCATTTCACATTTTTTAGGTAGGGGGGTCAACTTTTTGAGAAATCATGGGGGGTAACCCGTTTCTATACCCCCTTCACTGGAACTCCCTGGATTGCACAAAAAAGCTTTCATTATACGACCTAGCTTACCTTTATTGCAGAGCTACTTGAAATCAGTTTATCAGAGTTAATCGGAGCCGAATCAAATACAATCTTTGGGTCTTGTTATTACGGTCAACATTTGTAAATATATGAACTATTGGTACAACAAATCAGAACGGTTTATATAAACTTTGTGTTTAACCGAAATCAATCAAAAAACCTTAATTGATTTAAAAACATTTCAACGGGTGGCCAATCTAAATTTAATTCAACGCAAATATATTATTTATGACACAATGTTTTTTTACTTTTTAAATGTCACTTGTCTAATTAATATATAATTTAAATTTAATATCCTTTATTTCATAACCATATTTGCATTATACTTTTTTAAAATAACTATATTTGCATTATTTTCTTTAATCCTAAAAAGTATGAGATTTTTAAATTTTTTCAATTTTTTATAATTATCTTTTCAAAACTGCGGACACCGTCATGGATGGACAGACCGACGGACGGACAGACATGAACAAATCCATAAGAAAGCCTATTTTTATAAAAAGTGAGCTAAAAATTAATTTGAAAAATAACTCGATATTTATTATTCTGATAAGCAAAACTTTAAGATAAATTCAATAGATATAGTGAAAGTAAAAGTTGTATTGATCTGATGTAATCAAAATAAATAGGAAATGCATTAATTAAACTAAGCAAATTCAAAAAACTCGTTGAAAGCAAAAGCAAATTATAATCGAAATTTTAATGAATAAAAATAGCAGGAAGTGAAAGTTAATCATAATTTCTAAATTTAAAGTTAATTGAAATTAAAAACATCGAATTTAAATAATACTATAAATATTTTACATTCTATTGCTTAATGATCATGAAATAAATTATTCTTTTTTGAACATCCATTTATAATAAGTTATATTTATTTCATTATATTTTATAATTTTTATAAAGTTGACTACAGTTTTTAAATTAAACATTATTTATGAATTACTCAATACTTTTTATTAATTATAATTAGTATAGTTTTTTCGAAAATAATTTTTTGTTTCATATCTTATGAATTAATTTGTTTTCCATTTTATAATTTTGAAAACATTGATCAAATTTTTATTAACATCAGTTTTCATAACGCATAATAGTTTAAAATATTTTGTGAAACTTTAACATTCTATTAAATAGGAATATTAAAAATTAATGGAAGATTCAATTAAAAGTGATATAAACTTTAATTAATGTTAATAAATTTTTTATTTGTTATTGTTTTTATCATACTTTTATAAAACCTGTTAATTAATTTGAATAGTCTGTGTTATTTATTATATATGTAGATTTTTCAGATCATAATAAAATTGTAAAAATGTGATTTGTTCTCTCTTTTCAATTAGATCGAAACGTTCATAATATCGGACTTTGTAAAGTAAGTTATTATAGTAAATGGCAGCTCGCTTTATTCATTTATCCATGATCTTATAATCAATGATGAATACGCTAGGCAAAAAATGACTCAACGCTCGCGCTCACTATTGGTAAAATGAGTACGCTCGACGCACAATTTCAAGGCACGTTCGAGCGATGAGCGTTATCCGAGCGTGAATATTTGTGAAAGATTAAAAAAGTATTAGGAATCTATAAAAACATTTTTATAAACTTTCGAATATGTTTATTCAATGAATTTTGAGCTACAAATAATTATTTATAATGTAGCATAAATTTTTAATTAAGTTATAGGGGAAAAATCTATAAATATATTATTTATACACGCACGCCGCTCGCGACCATTTTAGATTTCTTTTCAATTAATATTTTGATAATGTTTATACAATATAAAAGATGCATCATCTTTTTTATAACTGAAGTTGTTGATATTGATTTCTGTATTTGAAACACTCGAGATACTGGCTTTAAATGTGAACATTTTTTGAGGTTATTAATGCTAATAAATGTATTTTATGTTCATTGTCTTGTAGTAATTTAATGCATTTAAAACCTTTTTCTTCAAAATAAAATAAGCAATAAGAAAATTATGAAGAACTATTTTTTTATTAAAGTTGATGTTATGGAGCTGACATAGACTTCTTTCCTTCTGTTCATCTGTCTATCTGCCCGACTGTTTTTTTAAACGCAATCTTACATTAAGATGAAGATGAAGTTAAAATAATTTTCAATACAGAAGTTTTGTAAATTTTTATTTGTGATTTTAATCAAATATTATATTCGATAGTTTTGTTTCAAATTTCCTATTCCATATTCAACGTTATTATTGATTAATTTTCTAAGATATTGAATGCAAAAATATTAATCATCCCAATTTTAAAAAATGCTCTAATTGCTCGAATTTTATTAAATTAGCAGACTGAATGATTTATTAATAAATTTATTTTATTTAAAAATTTATCAAATGTTTGTTTGCATTTAAAATCATCACCCATTTAGTATAAAAAGTTTTTTAATGTTTTTAATAGTATCTCGAATGATTATAAAGTTAAAGCAAAAGAATAACAAAAAATAATATTAAATCATTTTAAATAACATTTTATTTTAATTAATATATAATGAACGTTGTTTATGATTCTACTTTTATACACCCCAGTAATGGCTAATATATGGTCCTAGTCGATCAGGAAAATCTAGTTTCGTACATAAACTTTGATTAATTACAAAAGAGCTATTTGGTATAAATTTAGACACAATAACATATTGTTCTGGTCAAAGTTTTCCTACTTTTAATAAAATCAAACACACAATCATTGATAATGGTAAGACATTATCTGCTGAAAAAATTGTTGATTTTGAAGAAAGTCTAAATAATTTTGTTATCTGACTTTGCAAATTTGTCAGATATATGGATTTGACTATGTCCGTCCGTCCGTCCGTCTGTACGTGCACACTCTTACTATAATAAAGGGATTTTGATCTTTACTCTAATAAAGGGATTTTACCAACTTCTTACTTTAATAAAGGGATTTTCACCGTATTCTTATGCTAATAAAGGGATTTTAACATATTTCTTATTCTAATTAAGGGATTTTTAAGTCTAAAAGGACAAAATATACGGTCAAAATTAAAAAAAGGTATGCTCAAAATTAGCATTAAAGGGGTCAAAAATGGACAAAATTGTCGGAATAAGCAAGAATCTGATATAAATAGCCAAAATTAGGTACAAAATTTAGTGGCATATGCCAGTTTTTGACATAAAAATAGTGATTTAGGGACTTAAAAGGGCAAAAAATTACCGAAATACTAGCCAAATAGGGCAAAATTAGGCCAAAATGAAAAGATCTGATCAATATTAAAAGTGGCATATGCCGCTATTTCTAGTAAAAAATGGATTTTTAATCTCAGAAATGTCTCAAAATCTAGTCAACATAGGGGAAATTCGGCAAAAATGTCATAAATTAAAAGTGGCATATGCCACTAATAAGCGATAATAAATCGATTTGTTTTTGATTTCATCTGCTTTTAATATAATATATAACTTATAACAGAAAATATAAATTAATGGGTGCGAGCGAACGAAGAGAGCGAGCGACCATAAACTTACTAAAATTTAAATAGCAAAGTCAGATATTATGACCGCAACGATCTTGTTTTTTTATTTACTCACGTTAAAATGTCTATCTTCTATTTAAGGGATTTCCGTTTTTAGAAGATATTAAATTTTTTAATTTTCAAAATTTACTGTCTAGCGGATGTTTTCTTAATTTAAGAAAATGTTTAAGAAAAGAAGTCTTTAATTGAAAAAAATAGATTAAAATTGGCTAATGAGACTTTATAGGTTACCAGAGTTTCTTTTCTTGTAACATAGTTTTAATCCGTTAATTTTCCGAATGATTTTACATATATAACTAAAGCTGAAAACGCTCTCATGCCCAAAATTTTTAAGTTTTTAAATTTCACATAATATAAACAAAGTTCTGGACTGCACTGAACGCTCGCATCACATATTCATTACGACTTGAAAAATGTTTATATAAAGTATAAAAGTTGTAAAAAGTCGATAAAACAATGCAAATAAGGAGATAATGTTGCGTTACATCTGTATACAATTGTCCCAATTCTCTATTGTTCATCCAGTATACCAACTCGTATAAGATATGCCTAACTATGTATATTATAATTTAAAAAAATTATAAATTACAGCCTTTGTTGCCAAATAATTTCATTGGTTCGTTCAATAAAATTTTAAAAACTAAAGCATTATAAATCACACTGCATTTGAATTTGACTATGTGATTGAGAAAATTTTATCAAATATACAAATGGTAAATTCATATACTGTTCAGTAACCAAATATTTTTATATATTTCTTAATAAGTTAAAGATTAATTTTTAAAGTTATAAATTCAACGGATTTATTCGTATGAATTTTTAAATATTTAATTGTAATTTATATACTTTT
The DNA here is from genome assembly GCA_034700185.1 of Phthiracarus laevigatus. Taxonomy (NCBI): domain Eukaryota; kingdom Metazoa; phylum Arthropoda; class Arachnida; order Sarcoptiformes; family Phthiracaridae; genus Phthiracarus; species Phthiracarus laevigatus. Next base: position 5,705 of record JAQIXJ010002214.1, on the reverse strand, counting down.
CACATAAGTAACAAAATCCAATCTTTATTATAATCCTATTTTTTTGTTAAGGTTTAATGTATATTCATTTTTAATCCAGTCTGTAGAGTGTGTAAATACAAACAAAAAATTGAAATCAACACGATACAAATTTTTTTGCGCGTCTCTATCAATTAGCAGCAAAATCAGTTAATCTACGCACCCACTCAAAAAAAGAGTAGATTTACATCTAGAAAAGTATAGGAAATAAAAATCTTTTAATAAACTACTTTGAAATCCTTCCAAACAAGACTTAACTTGAAGATATTTTTATTTCTCAAAATAAAATCTCAAAATACATCGTAAAATCTCCTTATTTAGAATAAAAAGATACTATTTTATCTATGAATAATACTGGGATCTCTAATTTAATTTAACTAATTTGAGGCTTATGTTTTGAACCTAATTGAATCGTTACGATACTGTGAATTATAAGTAACAGAGAGTTAGTATTATGATCTATGATCTTATGTTAGGCAAATATTTGCACAAACTAACGTAAATATTAAAGCTTTGTTCACAAGAAAATAAATTGTAAATACCTATTAAAAGTTTTATAATTTTAAACTATTTTTAACAATAAAAGACTTATCCTTTTAAAAACATTCTTCAATGAATAAACAACCGTAAGATAGGTAACCTTTGAAGATTAAAAACCTTTAATATGATATTCATAAAACGGAAATCCCTTAAATGGAAGTAGACCTTTAATTAAATATTAAACTATATTATAATTGGATGCAATGATATAACTCAGGTTTTAAAATTTTTTTTTGTAATTTAATAAATGGAATATGATTTTAATGTCATGTTTAATACATATTACTTTTTTAACATATGTGAGACTAGAGACTAGTGTTGTTTAACTATCAAATTTTAATTTGACTTCTTTTACATTTGATTTTGAGTTTTATTTTAATATAGATTGTCTTTTGCTTTATCTTTTTGTTTTATTTTTAAATTTGCTTGTATTTTACTTTTGCTTCAAACAAAAGCGAAATTAAAATATTTATTTAACTTTTGCTTTTTTATTTCACTTTTTAATGCAATTTTAAAAGTAAGTCAAATAATTTATCTTTTGCTTTTACTTTTGGCAAATTGATTTCAATTGGATTTTGCTTTTACTTTTAAGAAAATATTTCATTTCACTTGTATTTTACTTTTTAGTTTTAAAAAATGTTAACAACATTATGTAGATTTACCAGTAACATATACATATACAGTAAGTATACAAACATTAATATTCATTATGACTCATGAGAAACAGCAAGTCTTAACCCATATGATCCACATAGCTTTATAAAATTTGTCCTCATTTTAAACAGTGTCTTAATTATAGTAAAAACGATAACACTTTTTAATTATCTGACACGATTGTGTGGTAAGATTTAAACTCTTTCTGTTGAACAAAATTTTATAAATTACATATAAATAAATTTTACATATTATGTTGAAATGTTTTTCCTCTATACCACTATATGTACGCAGTCGCATATACAAATCGTTATGTATTATCTATAAAACAATTGGCTCTCCATAACGTATACGTGGAATAAATAAAAACTCTTGGGTGGAATACAACAGTATAACCTTAGTTTCACCCAACATGTAAAGATCTTTTTCGAAATATAATGCATTATTAGAAGAATATTAAATGAAGATAACATGATGTATTACATCATTGTCCATTATAACTCATTTTTGTAACTAATATTTAAAATTTTTTCAAATGATTTATAAAACGATTTTAAGCCATTTTATGCAACGATTAATAAACGATTTTGTGCCCTTTTTTCTAACGATTTTCAAAGCCTAAGTAATGATCTGGAATTTTCCAATATTAGAGTTGGACGCTAAGGAAAATTCCGAGAATTTACACACATTGTTCTATAATGCACAAAACGATTTGAATCAACCCAATTTTTAAGTGGATTTTCTTTTATCTATTGTTAATATATTTTAAAGATACGATTTATGCTTATCAATGAATTTTTTATTCACTATTAATGAGAAGAAGAACAATTAATATTGACTATTGATTATGTAGTGGTGCTATTATTAATGCAAAATGATTTATAATTTTTCTGTAATTCTTCATGAGTAATTTGGTGGTTGGTATGTCAATCTTTATTTAAACCTTTATAATGTGGTTATAATCAAATATATTTGATTTCTGTGTTTATGTGGTTTATACTGAACATACTTTAGGTCTTATTTTGCTTATGTTTTAACTTTTTTAACGTAAAAATCCTTTTATGGAGATAAGAATTTGGTTAAACCTTTTAATTTACAATTGGAAAATTCCGTTTATTAATGCAAAGATCAAAATCTCTTAATTAACATAACATAACATAAGAGTTTTCAAGGACGGAGAGAAGACCCACATCCATTTATCTGTCAGTCAGATAATAATAAGAATGAACTTAGTAATGAGCTCACTTTGACTTTAATTGTTGGCTAACAATATTGATTTCTATTTTTAGATAAACAAATATTTAATGTAATATTGTTTTGTTGAATCTTTTTAATACATTGTTATAAATAGTACTTCAGCATTTGTTTGGGATATTTTCATGCTATTTTGTTCACAAGTTAACATTAAAACTGTTCTAATAGGCACAATTAAGCGTGTCATAATTAGTTTAGTTTTACCAATTTTGTCCATTTTTAGCCCAGTTTGAATTTGGTAAGATCCATACATCCACACGGACATGTCATATTCAATAACTCACTTTGTGAAAATAATTTTTTAAAGGCTATAAAAGTAAATTTAAACAAATATAAACTATTTTTAACCAACAGATGAATTAAATAGTTGGTCGTGCGTATTTTAAAATTTTTAAAATTTATCTGCGAATCAATATTTTTTTTGAATTTAACATCTCAATGGTAATTTTTAAATTCAAACAATTTTCTAAAATTTTTTATCTGACTGCAATTTGCCAGATATATGGATTTGACTATATCATGGGTCTTCCGTCCGTCCGTGCACATATTTATTCCAGATTACCTTAAACGAAGTTTTTTGGTAATACCTCTGAAGTGTTAATTTCATAGTCGAATATAACGACTACAGGTTTTGATCCAAAACAGAATGTACTGACTTTGCCATATGGTTTGCAACACTCGTGTATTGTTATATACTGACTTCACATTTGTACTCTAAAAGTGGTACATTATTTAACACTGTTTGTCTTGTCAAACATAGAAAACCCAAAGATATACTTAATATAATATCAGTTAGAATGAACGGATATGGGAGTAATGAAACAACGTTGAAAAGCACGTTGTAATACATATAGTAATAAATAATAGACACTATTGTTATGCGCATTATATTTTCTTTACTGACCGCTATCTTTATATTAAGCGTTTAATACTGCATTATTTCATTATTGTTCGTATTTGTTTTATTCATTTACAGTCCGTAATAATATATGCTTACAGTAGAGTACTACATGGGACAAAGCAATATTTAATTTAGTAAACTATTTGTCTTAATACAAATCTTTAAAAATTATCTCAAGTAAAGGTGTGCACTGATGGCACTGAAGGATATCGGTGTGCAGAGTGATACGGAAGCACAGGAAGTGTGGGGCACAGCGGATGAGGAGTCACACAAGGAAGCGGAGTAAGTGGCGATGGAGGATACTGGGAAATGCGGGGAACAGTGGGATTCGGAGCACAAGAGCAAACTTGGCACAGAAAGTTGCGGTACACAGAGGAGTTTAAGGTACATGGAGATTCGGAACACAACAGGATACTTAGCACAAATGGATGGGGGCACAGGGGCTTGAGGACACAGAGAATTCTAAGATTGGGGGACAGTGGTATGGGGGTTGCGAGGGCATAAGATGGATGTCTTTGTATAGATTTGAGGCAATTATTGCCGCGGTTCTTTACTAGACATAAATTTTTACAAAAAAATATAAAACTACAATTTTATTTTTAAAATTAAATGATTTAAAAAAATAAAATAACAAAGTATATTAATCATCAAACAGTAAAGATTTTATCAAACGTTTATTATAATAGTTAAAATTAATATGAAAACTTGTATTTTATCTGTTTTTACAAAATTCAGATATAAGGATTTTGGTATGTTTGTATGTCTTTCTGTCTGCCTGTGCACACACTTATGTTAATTAAAGAATTCTATTCTTTACTTTAATAAAAGAATTTTACCAATTTCATACTTTAATAATGGGATTTTGACCTATTTCTTATGCTAAATAAATGATTTTAAGGTCAAAAAATACAAAATATAAGGTCAAAAATACAAAAAGTATTCTCAAAATTGGCATTAATGGAGTCAAAAATAACTAAAATTTTGTCAATATATCTGATAAAAATAGCCAAATGATAGATTAAATATGAGCGGGATATGCCGAATTTTGTTGAAACATATCGAAATTTAGGCTCAAAATATAAAAAAACTGTCCATAATATACAAATTTAGGCAAAAATGACTAAAATTAAGATTAAAATTTGAGTGGCTTATGCCGATTTTTGCCATAAAAACAGTGTTTTTCATATTCAAAATTGCAGAAAAATACCAAAAAACTAAACAAAATGAGTAAAATTAGGCTAAAACGACAAAATTTGATAAATAAGATTTTTAGATATTTATAAATTGAAGTTTTAAGATATTTAAACACGATAGTGTAACTAAATTCCTTATTCAATATGCCATTATTTGAGTGTTTCACTCTTTTTATCTTATGGTCGGATTAATAAGCACCTCTATTGTTATGCAAGTAATTAAACATATTTTGTTCAATAATAATTTTGGTACAGACTTTATTTATTTGATTAGTTTTAAGTAATGAACAAATAAAAAAAGTTTTGTAAATATGTAGACGTATTAAAACGAAATACTATCACAAAAAAGGTGACCAAATACGTCCAGAATTTTTATTTTGGAACTCCCGGCTCTCAAATAATGGCGGTTACTTTACCAAAACCCAATTGTTGTGAAACTATGCAATATATTCGATTCAAGTATTTTTATTGAGATACACCAAAGCATACTAATAATTGCAAAAAATTTTGAAAATCATATATTATTTAGAAAATAAATATCAGAAATAATGGGGAATTTGTAAATCATGCTCCAGTTTTGTAATTCCGTGGGAAAGATTTTAAAAAATCAATTATTAAAATAAGTAATTTTATGCGCAGAATATATAGTTTCAAATAACAAAATAAATTACTTATTAATTTCTAATTTTAGGATCGTGAAAGAAGGGGTGCGATACCACCTAAATGTATTTCTAGGGCTAACATAAATTAAAGTAGTTAATCTACTGTAATTATAAATTAAGTAAAATTTTTTGAGTTAGCATTAAACCCGCACAACCAACAAGGTTCTATTGTATTTTCAAAAATAATATTTTTTATGTTCGGCGCGATATCTTAACAATGCGTAGATTTCGGTTAAGTACGCTTAAAATTATTATAACTTTTATCAATATAACTAACACTCGGTCATAAGTTTAATATACCTTATCTTCCGGTCAACTTCAGTTGTAAATATTTAAATCCTTTTTAGCCTAAGTCAAAATTTGATGGTCAACCTACTCACGAGTAAGTAAAATTAAAAACCACAGCAGGGAATACAGTGAAATAACTTATAATAGTTTTAGCATGTATGTTACCGTACTTCTCAATTACCGTAATGTTTAGAT
>JAQIXJ010002213.1:0-16665 GCA_034700185.1 Phthiracarus laevigatus | reverse complement strand
TAAATCCCTTTATTAACATAAGAAATTGGTGAAATCCCTTAATTAACATAAGAAATTGGGAAAATCCCTTTATTAGAATAAAAATCAAAATCCCTTAATTAGAATAAGAGTGTGCACACCCGACGGACGGACAGACAGACAGACAGACAGACGGACGGACGGACATACCCAAATCCATATATCTGAATTTTGCAAAGTCAGATAAAAAATATTAAAACCTAAAACTTATGTGAAAAAAATTCCAAAATACTTCAATACATATTTACTACAAATCATTATAAAATTATGTAAATATTTAGAAGTCATTTTAAATTAAGCTTAAAATTAAATAGTTGTGAAAAATTTTTAAATATAAGTTTAAAAAATTAAAAAATGTTAAAGATTTTTCAAAGAGTTTTTATCATTTTACTCAAAGAAAATTTGACTAACTGCCTGTAACTGTTATTAGGCATAACAGCGAAATAAAATGTTTGCTACCAATATTTTCGATTCAATTATAAAAATTTATGATTTCCATAACATTTGAGTCAAGAGTATTATAGTGGGGGTCAGAGTCTTGATTAGAGATATGGTAAATGGAACATTATTCCCTAAAATCTGTCTACATTTAGGGGACGATTTGAGTATTTGGCGAAATTTTTAGATTGTCCTCATTATACTCTTTTTGAATTTTAGCATGAATAACGTAAATAATAAACTAGATTGTTTCTGAATATAAACACTAAAATTGCTTATATTTGAGACAAAATTATAAATGTTTTTTTTTTTAAATGTTAATGCATATCAATGCAAGACAAAAACAAGAACGACTCATTCATTGAGAGCTCACTTAGGATTATGCAAATGTATTAGTTTCTGTCACATATGTAACAAATATATTAGTTTCTAATCTAAGATGGCAAACTTCAAATACCCTTTATTAATATAATATCTCGGTGGATTCCCTTTATTAACATAAGACTGCGAATAATGGGACGGACAGACAAACAGACAGACGGACAGACGGACAGACGGACAGACGGACGGACGGACGGACAGACAGAGACAGACAGACATGGTCAAACTCATAAGCTCCATTTTTATATAAAAATTGAGCTAAAAAACAAATTGTTCAGCTGTGCATTTTGGTTCTGTAAACACTTATTATCTGATATATACCACAGCGATTAAGTCATGAAAATTTATGTATTTGATAATTCAGTTTAATTCATTATTAAAACATGTAAATTAAGATTTTTTAAGATTCTTGTGTCACCTTTTTTGTTCCCATATTCAAATAAAACTATTTGTTCCCCAAATTGTTCCAAATTTTGTCACCATTTTCCGATCTCTAGTCATGATTCGGATTAGACAGTTATAATAATTTTCGATATTACAATGGGTGACGTTTAAAGCTGTGCGGCTTTATATAGCTACTATATAAAGCCGCACATAACTATATTATAGTTATAGCGTTCAAAAAAGTATGAGAATTCCAGAATAAAAATATCCAGACCATGAAAATATGTGTATTTTGGCTAAACTAATTTCAAGTATTTTTAAAATCTTTTGAAATACGATGTTACTACAGAAACATACTTCTAGACGTATATTTATGAGTAAAAATAAAATTCTGTTTCTTTCAAAAGCATCGATTACGCAATATGGCTCATTATTCAAGTTAAAGAGATCTCAGTCAAGTTTTTGTACAACACAAACAACATTTCAAAAAATTGTTATTTGAAAATGTATCACAGTAAACATATAGTATCATGTTTTACAAATAATATTCAAATTAGAAAAATAATTTAGAATAACATATAGCGGTCTGAATATCTTTGATAAATATTCATATTTGTTAAAACTTGTTATTTTCATTTGTTTTTCTTGTGCTTTCTTTACATCAAAAAAGTGTACATGCATTTTAGTTTTACACCGCATGCAACATATAATTTTATGCTGAATTATTTTATTAATAATTTTAGTTTATTTATCCTAGTTATGAATTATTTCGTTTTTTATTAAACAATTTGAACGGAATATAATTGTTTATTAAGTTAATTATAGAAATTCTTAATGACAAACAATTTTTTCCGAGGTAATAAAGTTGTTTACAGAGCTCTAGCGCTGATATATTTGACAGATTAGTATAAATTTCAGCTCTTAAGGATTTTTATTCTTGTTTATTCTTTTTTATTTTTATTTTCTGGTAAACATTCTGTGCATTTAAGTAAAGCAAATAGAAAAATGTGAAAAAAATAAGAAAACAAGAAAACATTTTAACATAAAAATATACATGGGAATTGTTATAATTACAGATTTACACCGTAAAAAGCATTTATTTAGTCGACACCCTTTGACACTAATTGAGTACACCTTACGGCTACAAATTTTTGCACCTGTAGCGCAACCAATGTCACAGGAAAGATGAACACGATTTTTTTTTGTTATTCTCTTCTTTTGCTCAATTTTTTTACAATTATTATTTTGTGTTATGTTTTATTCGTCAAGTTCCTCATCACCTTCAGATCACCTTTACGCCTACTGTAGTACTAATCAAGAAAAAGTAATTTTGCGCAAAAGTACCTATACATACATACAGTATACCCAACATCATTAGGCTGACAATCAGTATTAGTGGAGAAGAGGTAATAAAAATCTAATGAAAAATGCATTCATTTGTCTGCGTACACTTTAGTTCTAAATCAAACACTCAAATAGAAAACAGCAAAAAAAACTTTTCTGGCGGTACACATAAAAATATTTTCCTGTTTAGCAAAAGTTAAGCAACTTTGTGTTACAATATCAGGTAATTTGATCGCAACGCCCCCTGTTATGTAATTTAACTGCGAAAGATATAAATTTTCGATCGCCGTTTTCTTAACATATTATATTACTAGCGTAGCAAATATCGGGTTGAAAAGAAAACAAAATAGTATTACAGCGTAAAAGTGCAAAAGTATTGGAAATAAGCATTATTTAGCTATTAATTCCTCAAAGTGTATGTTAGTCTGTACTGCTTGAACCATGCATTGCATACCACATAAGTAATGCGGTGAACGCGTGCGCCAAACACAGTAAACTGTAAGCCCTAAGTATTAATACGCGAACTAATACAGTATAGCTGCTACTAATCAATGCATTGATTTGTCTGCGAAAAAACAAGTGCGTTATATAGTAATCGTAATATTTAATCGGCACAACCATAAAAACGTTTCCGTTTCGACAACAATAAACAAATCGATATTAAAATAAACAATTATAACAATTTTTGTTGAAGTGCGCGATGTCTCCTAATGACGATATAATAATATGCGATTCGGAATCATCGCCGACACCAACACCGACCACACCATTGCCATCGCAGTCACCGCTGTCATCGTCTTCGAGCTCATCGATCGTGTCGTTGTATCGGACAGAACACGACCCGACATACCAGGACTCAATTCAGCCCAGTCTCAACTTTTCCCGATTGGCCTACAATTTGCCGCAATTCAACGAAATGTACGAAGTAATCCATTCTAAATCCGATTCGTCGAAGAGAGTGATCCAAGCGGTTAAGCCTACGTGTTCGCCGGAATCGCTCAAAGGAAACGTTAAGTCTTTGTTTCCTATCAGCGATTGGCTCATCAATTATAGCTGGAAGAACGATCTGATGGCTGACCTTGTGGCTGGTATTACCATCGCTGTCTTTCAAGTACCGCAGAGTAAGTCTTTTTTTTGTTGTCTCTAATTACTGTTTATGCACAATCATTATTGTTGTCATTCATTAAAATGGTTTTCGATGTTTTTATATCCGCAAACTTTTATTTAATTCGTACGATTGTGTCATTACGGTGCAAGTTTGGGATTATTGAATCGATCGCATAGATTAACCTCAAAAAAAACTTTTTCAGATAAAAAGCTTATATAATTGAACATTTTTTGTTGTTGCTGTTTGGATAACAAAGCTATATATAAATTTGAAATATTAGAGCAAATATGTAAATGGTTGCTCGTGACCTATTCTGTCTGATAGTCTGATACACTATTATTTTCTGAGAACGTCAAATATGTAGTTAAGGATTTCGTATCGAAGTGTAAACACGTATACGAACGAACAGAACCGAACACTACTCGCCACACGCAACTCACCCCAGATATTGCGGATATTGTTTACTTTTACTGCGTGTAATTCTACTTTTTTGCGGCTTTAGTTTTTTTAATATCAAACTTGTTTTTTTATTATTAAGTGTTAATTCTCGGAAATCCTTGTATATTTTAAAATAAGTATAAGTTTGGATGCATTAAAGTATAATTATTATGATTATTATTATGCGTGATTTCCAGCAACAATCCCCACCCGCAGTCTATATGTGCCTTTTTCTTTTCAATTACATGACTACTCAATGCAATTCATCTACATTTTAACGATATAGACGAGTATTTATCAAAAACACATCCGATAAATATTGAATATTGTTGACACATTCACACGAATGATGAATCATTTGTTTCTACAATAAAAGGGTAAAATGAATAATCTTATAGTATTACTATACTCAATGACTCGTTAGGCATCACATCTCTCTCTCACAGTCAGCTGTATTCTATCAAATAACTATTTTTTCAACTAATCTTGTTTTTTTAGATACAGAAATATTTATCATTTTTAATGTAAGTTATTTGACGATAAAAACTAGGCTTAAATTTCTCGCGTACAATAAGTTATATAACCCATTACAATGCGTGAAGAAATTTTTGTTAGACTTAATTAGTAAATTGCTTACGCGTTCAATATTTATTACAATAATGGGTTATTTATTCCGTATTTCCTTTTTTAAATGCTAGACTTTTTTTTTGATTCGCTATACCGTAGTTTAATTTCTATTATAATAATATGTTGTAAACAAATAATAATTACGCAAAAAACTTTTTCGCATATTTTTTGCATATTTTTTAATAAGAAATCTATGTTAAAATAATTAATATAAAGCTATTAATTTAAGTAAAAAATCGAGAGCTAATATACATATTAATATACATGCTAAATGTATATAATATACTGACTGTACATGTAGATTATTGCGCTTATATACTCTTATATAGTAGACACCGGAATTTTTAGTTTTTATTTTAGAAAAAAGTTAACGTTGATCTTTGCAAAGGTCATGGTTACGCGTAAAAATAGGATACTTATAACGCACAGTAAGGATACGCTTAATTTAATGCTTTTTTAATTGTATCCAAAAAATTGTTATGTGTTTGTGATATCCATTTGCGATAATATTTTCAATTTTTTTGTTTAATGTCATTTAACGCTTGGTTAGGAAAAAGTGAAATTCATAAAAACATAAAATCATTGGTTTAAATCATTAAAAAAAAAGGTTTTAATGGATTTTCTTTAGAAAAAATAATCATATTTTGTGTTTGTAAACAACGCTCGAGCTTTCATGGCTTAATTACATTTAATAACTTTATGCTAATGATTCTTGTTATTCTGTTTATTCCTATGATGTCTTTCATGATTTATTCAATAATTAATTGATGCATTCTTGTTCTCTCTCTCTCTCTCTCTCTCTCTCTCTCTCTCTCTGCTCTCATGTAAATTCAAATACTAAATCGAAAATTTATCGTTGATTTTTATGGGCAAAAAATAGTTTAACCATTTATCATTAATTATTTTCAAGTTTTTACGACGTTTTATGGGTTCCTGTTTCCACTATTACCCTTTACTCTACTCTACTCTTCATTCCCTGTCCCCACAATTTGTATCCCTGCCTCTCTTCATCGCTCATTTCATTTCTAGTTTTCCTTTTCGTCCTTTACTGTCTTTCACTCCTTTCACTTTACTACTCTAATTACTCTTTTAGCTATTTTTATTTTTCGAAATTCTAAGTACTATAACATTAATAATCTTATACGAAGGGAGGCGTGCATGTAAAATGTGAATTTGGTTTTTAACCAATCCTAAATTTAGCAAACATCTAATATTTTTGTTTATGTAAAAAAATGGTCATATTTACGTAACCGATGGGATGATAATATTATAATTAAGGCCAACCGAATCAAAAACAAAGTAATCAATTTTAATTTTTCGTGCATTATTTAATTTGATTGGTGTTTATTAAAGCTATTTTTGTATTTTAATGTATAATATTTGATTTATCGGAAGCTAAATCCCTATAATCAGCTAAAAATTGTGTGAGATTTGAGAGATTGATTATATTTTAATAAATTAAACGTCAATTTTGTTTTGTTCGCTCATTTAAATATTAACCGCATTTTAATGTACCAGATTTTGTATTTTTTTCTAAGCATTGCGAGATAAAAATAAAGGGAACTTATTAGTAAATCCGCAATTTAATACTGAATTAATTGATTCTGAGTTTTTATAGCTTCAAATATTCTATACTCAAATAATGATTTTATTATAGTGCTATTAGTTTTATAGTATAGTATATTAATTAAATTCTCTTTATATCATCAGAATATGCATAATAAATATGAACAGATAATTTTTATGGTGAAAGCTATATAACCATAAAACTTGTTATTTCAAAAATAATACCATATATTATTTTGATTAATTTGATAAAATTTTAGTTTCCTTAATCAATTTTTGGATTCCTTTAAGACTGTCGATTCTGAATAACAGAAAATGGCTTTAAGTTTTTGCTGCTTTACTTTAAATTCAAAAGTTGGGCCAAACGGTGGGAAATGGGCTCAAATAACTGAATTTAATAACTAAATTAAATACAGTTTCAAGCCTTTTAGTATTCTAATATTATTATAGTTTGATTCTGATCAAAATATGACAGCATTTTAATTATTATTTTCATTACCTGATTTATATATAATTTTGATAAATTTTGATCGAATATCTTTATTTTTTATCTTCTGTTGTGTGTAACGAGCATTATTAACAAAAAAAATTATTTTTCAATAACTAGGTATGGGTTATAGTTTGTTGGCAAAAGTAAAACCAGTGTATGGTTTATATACGTCATTCTTTCCTGCATTGATTTATTCAATATTGGGATCTTCGAAGCACGCAGCAGTTGGTACGTTATCCGGAATTGCTTTCCGCACTTAATCCTTCCTAAACTAATTTAATTAAAAATTTGCAAAAATAATAGGAACGTTCGCAGTTGTATCGCTGATGACCGGCAGTCTGATCGCCGAAATTCTTGAGGAAACAAAGACCATAATCAATTCTACAGCAGCTGATGACGGCAATAATACGTCAAATTACGATTACGTGGACACTATTGAGATCGCTGTTGTTATTTCGCTATTGATTGGCGCATATCAATTAATCTGTGGTTTCTTTCGGTTGGGGTTTATATCGGTTTACATGTCCGAACAGTTGATTAGTAGTTTCATAACAGCGTCTTCATTCTATGTGTTGACCTCTCAGTTGGGATACCTATCAGGCTTGCATCTAAAGTATAGAAGTGGTCCTTTGTCTTTGTTTTATACTTATTTTCAATTTTTTTCTGAAATATCAACCGCCAATTTGATCACTTTATTGATGTCTGGCGGATGTATTTTTACATTACTTTTATTCAAACTATACCTTAACGATAAAATAAAACAGTGGACAAAACTTAAAATACCATTTCCGTCCGAACTGATGATTGTTATTATTGGTACTCTTATCTCCCATTTTATGGACTTGAAATCGAAGAATGTTGTGATCATTGGCCCAATTCCTACTGGATTACCCTCTCCGTCATTACCAAACTGGACACTAATTAGCAGACTATGGCTCAGATGTATTCCCTTATCTGTAGTCGCGTTCGCCATTTCTTACTCCACTGGGAAAACATTTGCGAATAAACATAATTATGAAATTGATTCGAATCAGGAGTTAATAGCGATCGGAACTACCAATACAGTGTCATGTTTCTTCAGTTGTATACCATCGGCAGCTTCTCTGTCAAGAAGTGCTGTTCAAGAAACAGCCGGAGGCAGGACTCAAATGGTCAGTCTTGTTAATTGCGTGGGCATTCTCGCTGTTCTTCTCTATTTTGGTGCATTTCTTGAAGAACTTCCTAATGTATTATTGATTATTATTTAAAGCTTTTAATTAGATTTCTGAAATGAAATGAATTATTTTTAGTGCGTTTTGGCATCAATTATAATTGTGGCGCTCAAGACATTATATGTCAAAGTTCTTGATGTGAGGCGCTATTGGCGAGTTAACAAACTCGATGGAGTAAGTAATTCAACTATTATTAAAAAAATTGTGTTTTTAATAAAAAAATTTTAAACTAATTATTTAAGTCCATATGGATCGTTACATTTTTGGCTGTGATAATTCTTGGTGTAGACCTTGGTCTATATATTGGAATCGCGTATTCCTTATTAACGCTTATTTATAAATCTCAAAGGTATTTCCCATTTTATTACTGATTTTAATTTTATACTTTTTGATTCACATGTTTACATTGGATTATAATAAACTGCGCTCACGAATTTTTGTCAATTTTTACCTTAGGCTTAATTTTACGAAGAACTATCAAGATATTCTTGATACTTATGTTTACCAAGATATTATTAAATTTAATGTTCTATACCTGAAATTCGATTAAATTTTTAGGCCTAAGATCTATTTATTGGGTTCGATTGATAAGTCGGACGTTTACGTTCCTCTAAAGAAGTACGCGTCTGCTCATGAATTGCCTGGAATTAAAATCTACCAATTTTGCGGACCATTGCACTTCGCAAATGTCGAATACTTTAAAAAAGGGCTATTAGATAAAACTGAAATTTCTGTGAAGTAAACTTATTTTTTATGATAACAATTCACATATATTTAAATTCACGAATTTAATTGCTATATTAATATTGTTTTCTAGTAAAATCATCGCAATGCGTAAAAAGCAACTAAAGGCTCAAAATCGTCGCAACGACGATATAAATGAAATGACAACAAGTTCTTGCGGCAAATTTCAAAGAATGCGCACATACTCTCGAGAATCACCTCATCCATCTATTGATAGCGAAGACTTGCCCACTCATATCATAATCGATTGTTCAATGTTCTCATACATCGACACCACAGGCGTAAGCACTCTTAAGTCCACTGTTCAGGAATACGAATCAATTGGCATAAAGACATTTCTGGCAAACTGCGCCACTCATGTGGTGAAGATGCTTGAAAAGGATCACTTCTACGAAGAAGTGCCCCCTCATCACGTCTATATCACTATACACGATGCCATACATCACGCAATGGACGAACAAAAAGGGTTGATTGTCGAGCAGGAAGAGAATCACAATGATATCAAGACATTGGAAATGGAAGCACGTATCAATATTAATGGTGACTGAACTATGAGCCATTAAATGATAAGGTTATAGGCTGAGATAAAATTGTGGACTGATATCTAAACTATACTTGCAGTACTTATATTTTTACTCTTATTATTGCATCTCATATTGAGTACGTTCTGTAGCATCCGTGCAGTATTGTTGTAAGATTTTTTTAATATTCTATTTTTCTCAATAGTTTATAACCAAATTAGGCGGGCGTAAGTGTCAAGTTTTGTAATCTAATTAATTGTTACAAAATTTAAAATATTTTGCAACAATAGTGCACGGATACTACAGAAGCGCCCAAATTGTTTTTTATACTTATTCTTAATATTATACTATTATGTATTAATGCTAAACTTATTACTATATTGTATATAAATTATAAATATCTCTCAGTATTTTTTAACTATACTGTACCTTAAATCTCAATTTTTTGAATTAACATTTTTTTCACTTATAATCCACTAATATTTATTTGATTGTGAAACAAAAATTTTTTATCAAGTTTTTGTGATTCAACTATATTTTCATTGAAGCAACAATTATATAAATAATGTATAATTATATTTATATGTCTTTTATACGTTTGTAATATCAAAATATATCTATATAAGCTTATATATATTTATATGTAACGATATGAAAACCTTTATTATTTTAAAGTATTTTTTTAAAAAATATATTAATTGTATCATATATATTGTATGGAAAAAATTATTATGAAAAGGATTTAAACGATTTATTATTTTTAATAAAAATCTACGTATATTTTGAAAAAAAAATCATGTTCGTATATTTCATTATTCTCTTTTTTTGATAATTACTATTTCGATATTCACTAATATTTGAATTTTCGCGTTTCGCCCCTAAGTTATCGTATAAATTATGTGTGACTATTGTAATTGCATATAATTATGCAAATAAGCGTCTGATATGGAAATTTTGATTTTATAGTGGCGTTTACAAAACCTTGTAGTCAAAAGTAAATTATATGCTATAAAAGTATGCTTTTATTTATTTATTGAAACAATTAAGTTTTTTTTGCAAAATAATAATTCATAATAAATGATATTTATTAATAATAACGATTAAAATGGATTAGCTTTAAACAAACATGAATTCATTAATTTATTAAGAATTACGGTATAGTATGTTTCATTGAACTTTAAGTTCATTAAAATGGGAGCATTCAGTTTAAACTTTAAATGGAAATATTGTTTGTAACATTATCTGCATAGAAATAACTGCGTAATTGCATTCACTCTAATTATACCATATGTGTAATTATAATTTTTGTTGGATTAAAAAGTTTTGTTTTATTATCTTATTTATCAGTGATTTACAATATAAATTAGTAAATAAATAGGGCAATGAAAATCGTTAATTAACGATTGAACAAAACTGATTTAATTTATATTAAAACCCCAAATTAATGAAATTTAAGTAAACGAATCAAACGGAATTGGAATAAATATTTAGAAAAAATACAGATTTATATTAATTTACTTCAAACTATTTTAATTTGGAAGAAAAAATTAGGCTTTGTTGATGTTTCCAGATCTTTTTTGAATTATAAAACATTTTTTAGAAACAATTGAAAGCAGGGTGTCCCAGACTGTGTTGGTCTGGGGGGAGGTTACTTTCCGACTTTTCAAAAATTTTAGGGGGGGTCAAACTAATCGGATTTAAGCGACAATTTTTCTGCCATCGGTCAAAAAAGCATTAAAAAAAATTTTCCTCCATAGAGATGTCACTCTTCATTTTTTAGGTAGGGGGGGTCAACTTTTTGAGAATTCTTGGGGGGGGGGTAACCCCCCTCCAGCCCCCCTGGCACACCCTGATTGAAAGATATTCAATGGATACAATATAATGTATTCAATATTCAATGGACACAAGAATACTACTATCTTAGATAATAGTATATTAGAATTCATTTTTTGAACTAAAAATTAAAATTTTTCAAACGATTTTGCAACTTTTTTCTAATGATTTTCACTGCCATAAACATAAAACTATAGCAAACACAAACACTTAATACATTATTTTTACTAATTTGCAATTCAACAAAATACAAAAAAAAAACACTTTTGGATACAATTGTAATTCAAATTCGATTAATGTTAGTAATGTTGGATTATGAAACGAGTTATGGATTTTGTATAGAATTAGAGCCCAACACAAGTATTGCAAACAACTATCGTAAAATTTGTGGTTTAACAATAGAGGTTATAAAACTTGTTATTCACGTGCGCATACAGCGCGCGACTAAATTAAAAACTAATAATATAATCTTTTAAAAATACACTTACTATGAGAACATTGACGCGAACTTTTAATATTGACATAAATCTCAAATAACTATTCAAAAAATTAAATGCTATTAAAATTTGCATACTAGAAATTTATTATCTGAAAAATAATTTTTTAATTTAATTGTAACTTTTAAATTAAAATCATTTTTTTATATATTACTTGATTTTATTAATTACGTAACTGATAAAAAAAATCGTTAAGTTAAATATGATTAAGTTTTATTATAAAAGTAACAATGAGTTAACTTCCCTTTTATTATTAACTGAACCGTTAAAAACTTATAACGTTTAACTTTAATTCATTGCATAATTCTTAACTTTAACACATCAGGTTAAAACTGAATCGATTATAATGTGCATCTCTACTAAATTATAGAAAGTGAATACTGTTGCCGTTTTTTATTTTGAAACAATTAAAAAACTTTGTAGGATCACGCTATTTAATCAAAACTAACGGAATGCGCATTATTGTTTCGTTTGTTGCACATCTCGCGATCCTATCTAAATAATCGAAAATCAAAAACAAATTCGTTAATAAGATATTAGAAGAAAACCCCGAGTATTAAAATGAGTGACGAAGAAGTGAGTACTTTTATCGAAATCCATTCGGATGTGATTAACCGAAAAGACCAAAAGCTTGAAGGTTTGCGTGTAATTCTAACGCTGAGTAACGCAAATGAAAACCAATTACTTCTAAAGCTATACGTCAGTAATCCGGAGATTAGATTAGTGGACGCATCGGAGTCGCAGCCATCGCGCATGTCTGGCGGAGATTTAGTTGGAAACAGAGATTCCAGAGTCGAAAATTTGCGTATTGTTCTGTTGTTTTATTACGAAAATCCGCAAAATCACAACGATTTGTATGTTCGCGTTGAGTGCAATCGAAACGAGATTATGATTCAAAGGGATAACGAAGGAAACGCTGGAATCATTGAACAAACTGGTGACACTGGTTCGCCAAACACTGGTGAAAATGCTTCAACCAATTCATGGAATACTGGTGATACGAGTTCGCCCAATACTGGCGATCAATCGTATTCGGATCAGGGATCTTTTGGCGATTCTTCCCAACAATATTATTAATCCGAGAGAAACAAAAGTCTTAGCTTTAGTTTATTTATTTGTTTTTTGTTTATCTTTTCATAAATTTATTAATTTGTTTTAAATATAAATTTTATTTTGGTTGATATTTACATAACTAACTGTACGATTGTGTGCAGTTATTGTAGTGTAGAATTAAATTTTTGTTTGAGATGTATTGCAGTTTATTAAAAAAATATTTATTCGCGTATAATCCATTTTAACAGCATATCAAAGGATTATAAATTTTGAATTAATTATAATCAATGATTAGCCGTTTAATAGTATCCCAATTTTTAAGTGTACTCAATATTTGTTTTGCATTTTCGGACACAAACAACTTTAAGTTTGGTAATGGCATGCCATTAAAATTACTCGCTGGAGATATTGAATAAGAGCCCATATGTTCGAACATAAGCCATTCGCCGACATTCATCTCAATCATACGAAAATGTGTGCGAACACAGTCCCAACTGTCACACGTTGGACCCCATATAATGCTTAAACAATTATCTCTTAACTCCTCATTAGTATTACTATTATGGATAAAAATAGGTATGGGTTTGACGACTTTATTTCCAGTCGCAACACTTCCAAACGATCCATAGAGACCATCATTAATGTAATACATTATGATTTTTTCATCATTTAATATATCAACTCTTTTGGAAGTAATATTAGTTAACAAACTGAAAGCAGACATTGCATAATAACGTCCTGGTTCTGCAATAATGGTTAAATCACTTTGAATGGATGGAAAATAAATATCTAATTCATTATTAACCACTGAAGCTATTTCTTCAAATTTTAGTATCGATTGATTACTTCCCGGAAATCCTCCGCCAATATCTAACAAATTCATAGTAAACCCTAAATCTATTGCCAAATCAAACGCTTGTCTTGATTTTTGAATGGCATCGCGATATGGTTGTGTGCTCTGACAACCACTTCCCACGTGAAACGCAATGCCAACTACTTTTAAGTTTAATGATTTCGCTCGAATCAATAACTGTTCAAACATATGGACATTTGCGCCGAATTTTAAGCCTAATTTCGAAGTGGAATGACTGTCATCAGCTTTTATTCGCAACAGTAATCGTGATTCAGGATATAATGACGCGATTTTCACTAATTCTTGTTCGTTATCGAATGTGATTAAGTCTACGCCAACTTGTTTCGCGTGTTTTATAAACGATATCGGTTTGCATGCATTTGCAAATATTATTTTCTCTGGTTTCACACCACATGACATCACTGATTCTACTTCTGCCTTACAGTTCACAGATATTCACATTATTAATAATACGTTAATTGTTTTTTAAAAATAATACCTGACTCGAACAATCGAAACAAAAATCAAGTCCAGCCAAAATATGAAGAAGTAATGGCAAATTATTACATTTAACCGCGTAATAGGGAATAACTCTCGGAAAATGTTTTCCCCATTTTTGATGCTTTTCTATTATGTCTTCGACATTGAAAATGAAAAAAGCGTGTTCTTTACCATTAAATGTATTATCATTAATTATAGATTCTATTGACGACATTTAAGCTTATTGTAAACGATTTTTAAAACTTTAAGTAAAAGAATTACAGTTTTACAAAAATTAAATTAAAAATGAATCCAAGCTTTTTGTTTTAAAGGAAACACAATAATAATCAATAAAAACAGGTGTATATCTAATATAATTTGCGCATATTATGACGAAATTAATTGTGATAATTGCATTCAATTATGTACTAATTAAATATATATGTGTTCGCTATAATGCAAAATCAATGTTCAAATCAAATTAGCTTTTCTGCTCTTTTTTCCATTTTCATATTAAAACACGAGTATAAAGAACATGAATTCCCGATTATTATATTAATTAAAGAACAAAATTTTGAAAAATTAGTTTGCAATAGTTATTTTACATTCAATAAAGTATTTTTTGCCTAAGACTGTTAGGCATTATTAAATTTAAATTTTCATAACAGGGATTTAAATTTTACTAACATGTAATATACATTATAAGTATAGTAAAGCACTAGAATTTATTTGTGTCTAGATTTAAATTTCAGATTATTGATGGAAAATAATAGAATCCATATTTTGGTTAAAATACAGGGTAAGAGTGTCGAATTGGGTGCCGCTCGAATTCGGCAAAGTGGGGTATATTTGGATTCCCTGAGGGGGACACTCTTACCCGTGTTTCTCCAAATTATTTGGGTTCGTATTTTTAATCAATTTCTTACTAGTTTTGACAATTTTGTTTCCATTTTGAGTGTGATTAAGGTTAACAACTCATTCCTCAAAGAACTTAAATCGAACGAAACTTTTTTATGATTATTATTTCCATCTTTTGAATCATTGTCTACCTTTGTCCCTATTTTTATGTGATTTTCACTGATAATGGGAATTAGTGAAAATTCAAAATTCACTGTTAATAACATATAAATTAGAAATATTTGAACGCGTGATCTGTGTTTATATACCGTATTATATATAAAGTAAACTGCTTTAATAACGACCGGCCATAATAGCGGCCAAGCATAGTTAAATAACTATTCGGTCAATAAATTTATTATAAAGATGACTGTGAAAATCAGTTTTTGAGTTTTAGTAACCATCTCAACATTTGATTGATATTAATCACTATTTTTAAAATAAATAATTTTTTATTAAACAATTGATACATAAACCAACTAACATTTATCGCCGAAAACTAGATAAACTAATTCACAGGCTTTCACAGTACATGGCCGTTATTATGGCCGGTCGCTATTAAGGCAGTTTACTTATATACCGTCCACTCCAAAGTTAACGCACACGACACTAATGGGTTGTGATTTTTTAGTAAACAGGGTACGGACTTTAACTTATGTAAAACACATCTAATATTGCACTTATTAACAACACAACATTATCTATCTCACAAATGTTTATTATAAAATTTAGTGGAGACACCGTTACGGACATTGTCAAATCAATAAGCTCTCTCTTTTCAAGAAAGTGAGCTAAAAATTGAAAAAAGAACTTTTAACAAATATCAATAGAATTAAAGCAAAAAAATGTTCTAAAAAGTTTTAATTCTTCATTGAATTGTTTTTTTAATTTTTTTAATTTTATAATAAACAATCGTGAGATAGAATAGATTGTGAAGTTTGATAGTATCAAGGCTACAAAAACTTTTATTTCGGTGTCTCTGATATATATATACTAGGCAACAGCCTGTGCTTCGCACGGATTATTAACACACAGCACTGCCTATCACCTATCTAAGACTAACCAACTTTCAGGAGGAGGTGCCCATCCTTCGAGTGACCTCTAATTTAACAATTTTGTAGGCGAATTAAATTATGTAAGTGTCCAATGGTTTATATAAATTTTTTTTCATTCCCACTAAATAAGGGGGTGCCCATCCCCTCAAGTGACCCCTCATTTTTCTCAGTACTTTCAGCTGAGTCGAATGATATAGGTGTTGAAGGGTTTTTTAACATTTTTTGGACCCCTCCTGTATGAGGGGGTGCCTACCACCTCGAAACCGCCTTAATTGACCTCCTCTCATCGACCTCAATCCAATGATATAGGTGTCGTGGGTGGACGTTCGGGAGGGTCAAATATAGTGCTATTGAATCAGTTTTTCCACCCCCATTTTATTAGAAGGGGTCCCACCACCTTGAAACTTCCGGATGTGCACTCATCTCTTCGATCTGAATCCATTGGTATAGGTGTCGAGGAGTGTGATCCCCAGGGGAGGCGCCTATAAAGGTCTTCACCAGGAATCGGATTTTTATGGTGTCTTAGGGTATAAATTATGGTTTGGTATTATGGTGTCTTTAAAGACAAATTATGGTGTAGATTATGGTATATATTTTAGCATTTATTCAAAATCCAAAAGAAACAAACATTAGAATAAAAGAGTGATACTCAATAATGCTTAAAATATTAATTTAGTTTATTAGAATTGAAACGAATTACTGCATATTTTTTAAGTTTCAATACTCA
>JAQIXJ010002212.1:0-16666 GCA_034700185.1 Phthiracarus laevigatus | reverse complement strand
GTACTCATTTTACCGAGCGTGAGGGCGAGCGTTGAGCGTCATTTTTTTGCCGAGCGCGAGCGTGAGCGCCGAGCGTGTCCATCACTGGTCATGTTAAATGGTTTGATAGTACACTTTTTTGCGCTTTAGCGCCTATTATGCTTTACTTACCGTTCAAAAGGCACCTATTTTCCAAAGAATACCATAAATAAGGGTATTCGTGTTTTAGCTATTAAATCGCCAAAATTATTTCCCACATTCCGTTTTTGGTAAAGTTTAATCAAAATCAACTGTATTCAAAGTTTTTTCCCTGTTGTTTGTTCCAGTTATTTGTATCAGCCATGTAATCACATTTACGGTAAAACTGCATCAGTTTCCACGCGTTTTATTTTTCTTATAATTACAATTTTTTGACTCTGATGGCTCAATGTTTGGGCAAGTTATTGTCCACTACTAAAACAACAATTATTATTGCATGAATAATTGTCATTCTTCTAATAATCATGTTTGGTTTTTATGGCTAAAGTAGAGAAAATGCCGTTTTATTTTAAATCGATGCCTTTGCTATCAATAAAGAGATTCGCGTTCGAATCGCTTCTTGTGGCGCTTTATGAATTCACCCGATGATACTATATGTTTGAGCTGTTTCTTCGCACTACTATCGTATCCGCAATTACTAAGCCTTGTCGAGTATGAGCACATGTATTTCGCTTTTATGGGCAGAAAGAGTTTCGGCAATAATAATGATGCGAATATAATACGACTATTGTTTGGCAATTCTATGAATGGCAATAATATTGCGACGAAAACCTCGCTTGTTATTACATTTTTCAAATTGACAGACTTCTACGTTTATCGTGCCATTTAAGTTCTATCTTTTTATTTGGTTGTACTCATAATCGGAACTTATTTCATAAATTAGCTAAATTACATTCAAAAATGTAACGCTAAGTCAATATTTCTGTATTAAAACAAAATTGATATGTAATGCATTGCAATATAAATAGAAGAATAAATCAAGTTAAATAACCCCAGATAAGAAAATGATTTTCACTACCTTTTTAAGTAACGCTCTTTAATTAAAGATACAGTATATTAAAGCCATTCAAATTCTACTGTAAAATGCAAAATTGTAAAATTGCATGACAACTTAAATATATGATATAATTTTAATAATTATTCATAACAGCAGGCTGTCCCAGAAGGTAGGCTGGAGAGGGGTTAACCCCCCCAAGAATTCTCAAAAAGTTGACCCCCTACCTATAAAATGAAAATTAACAACTCTATCTTGGAAAATTTTTTAGCTCACTTTGTATAGACAAAGGCGAGCTTATGGATTTGAGTATGTCCGTCCGTCCTCGTGTCCGCAGTCTTATGTCTTAGATAAAAATACATTTTAAATTTGCCCATATTGTTTTCAGAACTTATATATTTGTGGCATTCTTACACAGTAACATATAAGAAAGTGAGCTCCCTATGAATGTTCCGTTCTTGTTTAAAATCGTTAATATTGTAAATAAATATCGCAGTTATGTATCAGTTGTACTTTTATTTTTATTCTACATTTGCAATAATAATAATCATCACTTAGTAGTTTATATGTTGATAAGTCTTACATTATAAAGTTTGATAATGTTATCTACATTTCTTGGTTATCGCACTTAATAATAACATAATGCAACAAAAAACGGCGAACGAATTTATTATTTGGGTAATAGACATGCTCACGCTCGCGCTCTGCAGAAAAATAACGCTCATCGCTTGCGCTCACGCTCGGTTAACTGAGTACGCTCGACGCTCACTTTCATGGCACGCTCGAGCGATGAGCATTATCCGAGCGTCAATATTTGTGAAATTTTAATAAAATATTGTAATTTTTATGAATACCTTAAAGTGAAAAATATTAGAAATGGAAAAACATTTTTATAAACTTTCGAATATGTTTATTCAATTCTGAGCTCCAAATAATTATTTATTTTGTAGCATAAATTTTTAATTAGGTTAAAGGGAAAAAAATCTATAAATATATTTTTTATATACGCTCGGCGCTCATGCTCACGCTCGGTGAAAATCCAACGCTCACCGCTCACGCTCAGTACCGAGCGCCATCCGCTTGAGCGTTGTCCATCTCTGACTATAACACAAAAAATGATTTTCACATTCATTTTTATAATAATTTTATTGACCGAATAGTTATATAACTATGCATAGCCGTTATTATGACTGGTCGTTATTATGGCAGTTTATTATATGTATGAAATAACCTATGAAAAGTGAATTACTATGAATGTGTCGTTTTTGTTAGAGGAATTAAAGCAATGGACTGGAATTGAAAAAATCTCATATTTCGGATTTCGTTTAGAACTAAATAAATATTTGCAAATAGAGGAAAGGTAGCTCACAAATCTTTGGAGGGTAATTAAAATAATATACCACTAAAAAGAATACATTTAAAACACGCATAAGATCGTAAAAGTCAAAATATTGATGTCTAAATATAATAACGAAATAAATATTTGATAAATTACGCTTTAATACAATGATTTTATTATTAATAATCAAATAAATGTTTAATTATTGATAATTTGTGTAAAATAATAAAAACCATTTGGGAACTGTGAGAATTACCGGGAACTTCTAGAATAATAATTGTATGTGATGCTGATATGAGGATAGTGGCCAATAATCTGACAAGAAAAATGTAAAAATAGGTATTATATAAACCGTACTGAATAGTCTTGTAATGTGCCATAGGTTGTGTTGGACACATGCATTAAAAGTCATTACTAACGAGTCAATGCTTTGATACTACAGTGAGTAATCAGGATGTTTATTGCAATATGGTTCGATATACAGAGCATGTTATGAATTATGTGTGTAATTTGTTATAATAATTAGTAATCTCACGGTACAGGTTATGTACAGGTTAGAGCGTAAACATGCGAAGGCATAGGAAATGCGTGTGATTGATCAATATAGTAATATAATGGACAAATTACGTCAAAAAATTCAAATTTCTAGAAAAATAAAGTTATCAATTTTTTCGTAATTTTTTATAGCAAATATATGTATTTTCCTTTGTTTTAAATATTTTATATCACATGAAGTGCATACATGATAATTACTTCATTTTTCTAGTGATGTGAAATATTCAACGTAATTCATGTCCATATTATTGAAAATACCCATAATTAAATCTATTAAACAATTAATCAATGGGTTTTATCGATAATTCAACCTAAAAATCTATTTTGGATTTTGTTGTGTTAAAAGGCTTTGGACCGAGTTCTAACTATACTACATACTACTTTTTATTTAAGTTAATATTTGTTTAGACTTCATGTTTTTGTTAAATTTGACAACTTTTCCTTCACTTTTTGGAACAAGAGCTACAAGATTTACCCCTGTTTATGCCGTACCCAATTCATGGAACACTGTCTAATCTTTTTTTAAAGAACTTTAAACCCAAAAATAAATCCAAAAAATTTTTCAAAAAAATTATAAAAAATATTTGATGTTTTTTAATTTTTAAGCGCTCCCTGTTGGACTTTTCAAATTTTTTTAGCCAAAATTCTTAGAAAAACTTTCTCTATTTTAGAAAAAATTCTCAATCAAGTATAAAAAGGGGCCGGTTCCCTATGGAAGTTAATACCATCTCTTTATTTTAAGTTACTAATTAAATTTTCAATAATAATTGTACTATTTATTTGAATTTACAAATTACCAAACAAAAAATATTAACTTTATTTGTTTTTAAAATGTTAATAGTAATTAATTTAAAATGTAGTTTGTCTTACACAAATATTTTCTCATAATCACTCTACTAAATCCTTTCCAATATAAGGAAGATCATAGAAAATAATTGTGATTACAGTGGCACCTAAGTAAGATATTTGTATCCGATATCTAAAAGAAAAAACAATAATTAGGATTAAAATGTACTTCAGAGTTATTTCTTAAAAAATTTCTGAAATATGAAAAAGTATACCTGAAATTTCCTCCACCTCATTCTTTGGTAATCGGTAAAATACTTAAGAACTTTAAATCAATAGTAACGGGGAAAAGCATCAAATCAAGAGGAAGGCATTTTACAGCAACAAATGAGGATAAAACATAACATTTTGGCCCGGATTTCAGTTAGCTGTATAAAATCTATGTACAAATTGAAAGCTGAATATTAGCTGTCGAAAGTTTTGACGAATTTTAAAGCTAAAATGTTTTCGGGGATATGTCTGACTTATACACCATCATATAAACGAATATTATTTCGTAAGAATTGAAAATTGCGAATTGTAGGGTACAAATTTTGAAAGTTCTCTAAATACCCGAAACATATTTTCTCATTAGGCCAATTTTAATTTGAATATTTTAGGTTTATTAGACATAATACTAAATATTACAGCGACACAAACACGTATTAATATCTCAATGTTAAAGCCCAAAATGACCAGCGATTTATTGTTTAAGCCGCTATTTTTGAAAAAAGTATTATCAAGCCTTTTTGCAACACAGTTACAGGAGAATAATATTTAATTTTGTTAAACGAGATTTTTGGCCCAAAATATCACTCGTTTAAACAAAACGGCGTCCAGCTGATTATTTAAAGTAATTATTTTATATATAATGATTTCAAACTAAACAAAAAACTATAAATATTGATAAATAATTAAAGGTTATAATTATGATGAAGTAAGCCATGTTGCAATATTTGGGGCATCAAAAATTTGAGACATAAAAATTAACATAACTAAGTATATAACATGACAACATTTTAAATACTAGGTAAGAACATAGAATAAATTCTTATCAATAACATATTTTTAATATTTTTCGAAACTTATTAACATTCTGAGTGATAATAGTCTACCAAAAGTCATGAATGCAGAAATCATATCTTTATTGATAAAATAAATTATATCAAATCAGTTGTATTTGATTTAAAAAAGTATATATTTTTTGAGCAGTCTTTATTTTAAATCAAATAAATAAGATCGGTATCCAAGTCGTAAAGTTTGGTAAAAATCAGCATCAAAAGTTGCCAGCCTTAATTTATACTCTAATATGCCATAATAATCCAAGTCATGGTTATAATAATGATAAGGATCTACACATTAGAATATATAAATATTTTGTTTTGTCTGGCTAATGCACTTATTAAATTCAAATAACTAAACTTTTATCTATATTGATGTGTCGCACATCAACACCTACATAGTAGTTATATACTAAATAGTTTTCTTATTATTATTAGTCATGTTTTTATAGTATGATATTACAGTTAAAATCTTTTCTTTTCGACATTTTGTCATTGTTTTTAAGCAGCAATAAAACATATGGTTTCGGTTAAACTTGTATAAGCACTATTAACTAATCTATTAGGCAACAGTTTTAGCGCTTTAAACTTAGCATAACAATAAAATAGCACACCATTCAAGTTATATTTTAACTTCGAAGTGTTTAAAAATGAGTGAATTGAGTGCACACAACAACAAAATAACAAATATCCAAAAATATCAAAATGACAGGTAATGAAATTCGTTCACTAATAATTAAATCATTATATAATGGGGACAGCATTAAAAACGTGGTAGAAAATTATCAAATGAATTATGGCACTGTCCGAAGTATTTTTTCAGTGTATCGAGTGAATAAAAAATCTACCGGAAAACGTAAAAAATTTTAAGTAATGATGAAAGTGAACAGATTTGTGATTGGGTAGACGAGAATTGTTGTTTGACACTAAAAGAACTAAAGGTAAAAATATTTGAAAGTTTTGGGAAAATTGAATCTTTAGTTACTATAAATCTTGCATTAATAAGATAGTAAAATCCGTGCGTTCAAAAAATTATTCTATCGCTTGCGTCATTAATTGAGCTATTAGTTTATACTTTTTTGAAATTCAAAATAAACCGTATAACTCTGAAGATTACACTGAATTTTTGTGCAAACTAATTCATCACTTCGGTGTAGTGACCCAAAAATTGAAACGCATATTTAATTATAGCTAATGCGCGCTTTCATAAAACATCAGATGGATTAACATTAGTACAAGCTCATAGACACCTCCCTGTTTTTTTGCCCCCTTATCCACCTTTTCTTAATCCAATTGAAAATATGTTCAATGAATGGAAGAACTTAATTAAAAGGTCAGAGCCAACAAATGAAGATTAATTATATACATTAGATGATACCACATCTCAACAAATTTCATGTGTTCACTGCAACAATTACTTCTGAAATATGGAAAATTACATTATTAAATGTTTAAATAAATAAGAAATATTAGAATAAATTTATAAAAATGTGTTGTGCCGTGTCTTACTTATGTGTTAGTGTTGTGCTTTTTTCTTGTTATGCTTAGTTTATTGCGATAAAACTGTTGCCTTAAAGGTTAGAGGTTAGTTAATAGTGCTTAAAGTAAGTTTAACCGAAACCATATGTTTTATTTCTGCTTAAAAGCAATGAAAAAATGTCGAAAAGAAAAGATTTTAACTGTATGTTAGTAATATTAGTAATGTTAAAACAATACTTACCCATACTTACTTGAAAGTGAAAACATTCACTTATAGCTTATGCTTGAAACTGTTAACATTAACTCAAAATTATTATATTATTATTATTGAAATCATATAATATATAATTTAAATCAAATTCTTTCTCTCTCTCTCTGTCACGCTCTCCTACAATACATTATAGCGCAATTTTTACTTTTATCACCTAACAATATCTAAAAAAGTTTTTGATTTATATGTAATATTGTGTAGCGCAAGAAATCTTTGATACTCAACAATAAAACAATATACAAGAATAACGGGTATATTTAATAATAAAAACTATAAAACATATTACGGGCTATAATAACAATAATCTAATTATTGCTCATTTTTATTGAGAATTTAAAAATGCTTATATATCCGCAAAGCGGGTTTTTTACTTGTAGCAATAAACTGATTATTGTTAGCTAATTAGAGAAATAAAAATGTTTTTATTTCCGCGAAGCCGGTTGCAAATACTAGTGTTACATAAAAAGTTTTAACTATCTTTATGTCTCATTTTAACCTTCCATGTTGTAAAAAATAATGTCAACTTGTGTATAGGATTACATTTGATTGGGTAAAGGGTTATTAACAAAATTAAAAAATGTGTACATCATAAATAAATAAAGAATTATGAATTTAATTTCATTTAATTTTTGACAAATTTAGAATTACACGTAATACAAATATTTTAAACATTTTCCACAATACATAGACTATATTTAAGGAATCGTACGAATATAACCATGAAGACCTTCAGTTCTTTGACCCTCGCAGTTAACAGCAGTGGACACGAAATGCTCATTTCCAGTGATGCATCGATACAATGGACTTGTGGGCACATTGGGTGGCGGTTGTGAATATAAATAGCCCAACAAACCTTCATTTCTATGACCCTCGCAGTTGAGCGCAGAAGATGTAAAATGGTCGTTACCATCATTAGTAAGGCATCGATACAACACATTTGTGTCTGCCTGTTGTGCATCCAAAGCGTAACCCAATAAAGCTTCGGTTCTGTGTCCCTCGCAATTAACTGCCTGCGACACGAAGTGGTCTCTACCATTGGTGGTGATACACCTGTAGAGCGGATGAGTTTGTGCACTGCATTCCACCATTAAATAAACCAACAAACCCAACAATACTTTTAATTCCATTCTCAATAATTTTAGTTTGTATTTTTAAAATTTGCAAGTTTAAAGTTTTTATTAATTTTACTTTTATTATGATTATGAAAATGTCTAATGTTTTTATATAGGTTTAGTTTTATCTTCGAAATCAATTACTCTAAGATAATTTGATAAACTTTCTTTGACTTGTTTACTCGATAGTATTATTTTATTATGTTGAATAAATTTACAAAAGAGATAATATGATAAATATTAATAAATTAATAAAAAAAACTTCCAAAAAACGTGCAATAATTAGATTAACAGAAAAACAATTATCCAGAACTACGTGTTTTTAAGTGAATAACCAAACGTTTAGTCTGTAAAAATGAATCATTATTAATAGGAAACTGTGAAATAGTAGCATACTTTAGCAATCGTACCAAAGTTCAATTACAAAACGTGTGAAACTGATTAAATACGCAGTGTACAAGAATTATTCAATAACAAAATAATTTTTATTTACATTTCTATTTATTAACATTGCATTTTATTTTGTAATTCTTCGTTAAAATTACTTTTCTTTAAATTATTCTAAACTTATAAATTTTATTAATAAAGTTTAATTTCATAATTTAACTGTGAACATTTTCAAAGTTAAATATACTAGTAATTTGTAAATATTTTACATTAATAATTTTATTTTTTATTTTTACTTTGTTTCTTGTTTTGTCGCAATCAATCAAACTTTCAATGTGCAAACTTTGATGCTTTGCTAATAAAGTTACTTTTACAAGTATTCTAATTAATAAAACAGCTAAAGTAGTTTTCTTTTAAGTATACATATGGAGTCAAATATTAATTTTTGAAAGTACTTAAATAATTGAAATGTTTCATGTTCATAATTTAATAAATATTGGGATAAAAAAATTAATGAGGCCAATCACATTTATACGGTTTTGATTGTGGTATAGGAAGACACATGTTGATCTTATCACAACCTGGAGGACTCCAGTGCATTACCGATCTATCGCACCAATTAAGCACTGGTTTACCGGGAATTAAACTATTAATATGATCGCTATATAATTCGTTAATGTATGGCATAATATTTTTATACTCTTTACTGCTGGCAGATACGGGATAACGTTCGCCCGGATCTCTAACGATATGAAATAAAATTGGAGTTCGGGTATAGTTAGTCAACTGATGCGTAGTGAGACCACTAATAAAATTTCCGGGACAAAAATTAATCCCAGTTCTATACTCTTCCCATGGATTCGTAAGCGTCCAAAAGTGCGCTTTATAGTCGCCATATCTTATTGCCATTAACTGATTTCCGCGATAGTGGTAAATATTGTTATTGATCAGCTTATTATTAAATAAAACGGGGCTTAAATTAGCTGAATCGTATTCGCGATCCGGCGGTAATGGGTGACCAGTGAATGACAGTACAGTGTGAAACAAATCCATCATCGATGCTGGCTGACCGGTAACCGAATTTGGATTGATTTTGCTTGGCCACCACGCGATTCCCGGCTCTCTTACGCCTCCTTCGAATGTTGTTTGTTTGCCACACAATAATGGCCCATTACTTCCAGCATCGGTTTTGCTAACCTAATCATTAAAATTTACGGGTCGAAAATTATTTTGGAGTAAATTTAAGTTATTAAGTGTTTGATACCAGGGCAGCGCCATTATCACTGGTGAAAAACACGAACGTATTATTAGATAATTTCGGATCGTTTCGGATAGCATCCAATATACGGCCAACTCCTTCGTCAATTTCTATTAAAGCGTCGCCATACGAGCTATCTCTAGCGCTTCTGCCCACATATCTTTGTGACCGATAGGTGGGCGCGTGTAACGTATCCGGTGTCCAGTAGAGGAAAAACGGCTGCGACTGTGTTGTAATAAAATTAATCGCTTCTTCGATGTATAACTGAGTTAAGTTTGAAATTTGACGATTTCGATCGATCACGATATTTTGATAATACCGTCCCAGCATAACGTCGTCGCGAAAAAATGCTATGTTTGGCGTGCCTTTGTTATCGTATGGACCAAAATGGCAATTTGTTGAACCAAAATACTCGTGAAAGCCATGTTTTAGAGGAAGATATTGCTGTTGATGACCCAAATGCCATTTACCCACGATTTTGTTACGATAGCCTAACTAGATTGGCCAAACAATAAATCATTTAAAAATTTTATTCAATAATTGTATTGAAAAGAACGACGCATTCACTTTAAATCCTAGGCTTATGATCGAATCTAAAAAGTTAATTAAGACCAAATAATATTAATGTTTCATTCTAATCAAAAGTTCAACTATCTTTCATTCAAGTACACTACAAACACACATGCTTATCGACAGACGGACTTTACATTATGGTCAAATTCATGAGCTCAATTTGATTTTGCGAAAATGCGAGCTAAAAATTTGTTTAAAATTTCTAGTACCTTATCTAATATTTCAGACAACAACACTTCATAATCACTAATACCGCCCACAATTTCTTGGGGTGTATATGAATTTCGGGCGTGAATATTGTCGGTGTAAAACCCGTTACGAATCGGTAATCTTCCCGTAAGAAGTGCCGCTCTCGAAGGCGAACAAAGTGGATTGGCTGCGTAGAAGTCGGTAAACAACATTCCTTCATTGGCCATTCTGTCCAAATTAGTAGTTTCGTGCACCGGATCCCCATTGACCCCTAAGTCACCCCAACCCATGTCGTCCATCAGCATTATAATTATGTTCGGATAATTGCGTTGCGACGATAATGACGGACATATTAGCGATATTAATGCTATCGAATAAATAACCAGAAACTTAAATAACGTCATATTAACTTTTTTGGTTGCGCACAGTTTGTTATTGACTCTGTTCAAAACTTTGATAGTCTAGAGAATAAAAGCATTACAAACAATAGAAATTAGTCACAATGATATCTCGTTTTTGACCTTTGTTACACAACTACTTTAAATCAGTTTCGATAAGTAAACTTTCAAAAATTTAGATATCACCAAACATATACGGTAGTAAAAAGAGACGCTCAACCGATTGTGTTTACGTTTCAAACACTGGAAAAACTGACTTTTCGAGATTTTCATTTAGTGGATGATAATTACTTTGAAAAAAGTTTGTTGTCTGATAACTAGTTATGCAATGCACTGCACTGTTGAATAAACACACTACTGAAGCACTACTGAATAAACAAGTTTCCGAGTATTATACAATTTTCTGACATATACGTGATAATAGTTTTGATTTTTTTCAAGATTTCTATTAAAATCGTTTTCATTTCCTAAAAACTTAAATATTCTATACCTTTGAGATAATTGAGAGCAATTGATAAATTCAAACAGATTTCTTTGGATAGACTAGGGTTATTGGATTTAACAAGTTAGGTCACCAGATGGCAGTTAAGTACTTATTAATAATTGATTTTAACTGTTTCTCTAAAGTGTTCTTAAAATTAGTTCAAGAAAGAAATTTATAAAACTCGCTTCGTTGTAATAGGTTTTAAGTAAATAATCTATTTTTTAGTTTTTAGGCTATCTATTAAATAATTAACAGATATATTAAAAATATGATTCATTAGCTTTTTTCTGTGTTTAGCTAAAATTTTTTATAGTTGGTTTATATTGTTAATATTACGTATAATTCAAAAAATCAATTAGATTACCGAATTATCAGAAAATGATCAAATGTTGTTATTTCAATTATTTAATAATTTTAGGCCCAAAATTCCTGAATAAATATATTTTTACGCCATGAATATATCTTCGCGCTAATACTATATTGCGCAAATAATCTGCTGTATTAATTTTAGAATAATAATATTAGAGTGCAGTATGGAGTTAAACTATAATCATATTTTTCGTAATTTGAGTTCATTTCGAAATTTGTTACTAACTTTTTAATGAATAAAAAAAATGAAGCGAAGACAATATATCCGTAAAACAAATTAAAAGTTTTACCTAAAAGTTTCATCGCCTTAAAACTAATCTCCTTAATTACTATCTGTTTATGTGTTTTTTGATCAATGCTGAAAACTTAAAATTCTAATTTAATCTAAGAGTTCCGAACGGTTTGGCATTATAATTAGAAAATATTTCAGCGAAATTTTTTCACTTTTTCTCAGAGAATATTCCGCTCACTATTTATAGCCGTGTCTGTGTTTAATAGATTTACAGTTAGTTTAGCACTAGACTCTGCA
Organism: Phthiracarus laevigatus; assembly: GCA_034700185.1. Taxonomy (NCBI): domain Eukaryota; kingdom Metazoa; phylum Arthropoda; class Arachnida; order Sarcoptiformes; family Phthiracaridae; genus Phthiracarus; species Phthiracarus laevigatus. The sequence continues at coordinate 4,825 of JAQIXJ010002212.1, read as the reverse complement.
GTAGCTATAAAAAATAATTACTTAATAGTAAATGTTTAGACCGACGGATTTAAATCGGCTGTAAAAATAGGATAAAGTAGTTTATTGCGCAAATGGGAATTGAGATGAAATAGCAGTGGGAATTATGATGAGAAACTAAACAATTTATTGGCAATCTCTAAGTGAAAACTATTTTATATATTAATGGATGAGTTAAATCTTTATATATTATTGCGAAATGGCCAGAAAATTCTTGTTTTAGGAATTCTATTATACTGAATTAATTTTGTAATAATTTTTCAGATATCACGCACGCAAAGTATAATTTTATGGTGAAATTTCTCTCATTCATAGAATAAATATTTCATTTTTCAATATTCACTTAAATAGATGCTGGAAATAAATATTGCGAAACAAAATTGCGAAAACTAAAGATCGTTTTGGGGAATAAACAGTTTGTCTGTTCTGCTGCGGAATTCCATAGAGATTAAAATATGAAAGTAGTTTTCTTGGCGTTTTTTAATAAAATGTAATTGAAATCCAATAACGAAATAATATTTTACAATTACTTCATGTAAGCATAGTTACCAAAGGGGGTGTTTGTCCAGGGTTAACCCCCTAGAATTCTGGAAAAGTTGATACCCCCTGAAAAATCGAGAATGTATTGAAAAGTGGTAATTTTTGGTTGAAAATACATTTTAGTCCGTAGATCAAAAAATTGTCATTTAAATCCGATGAGTTTTAGACCACCTCTTAAAAATTAAGATTTTCAGGAACTAACACATACTAGCCCGTGAGTAACTATGCAAATAAGTGACAAAATTTTCAAATCTCTTAAGATTACTAATATTAGGTTAGGTAAATAGAATTAAATGCTTCATTATAAATAAATCATACATTTTTATATTTTCGTGTGAAAGGTTCTGATAGCCAGGTTCTGCAAAATATTGAATCGAACACTTTTGACAAAGCTTTTTTAATACTATATAAAATTAAATATTAATATAAAATATATATCAAATAATAACTTATAGTCTGTTATAAAACCGTGTTATAAAAAACTGTGATTCAAAGGCATATGCTGCAATTTATGCTGCAATTTTTAATGGCATCTGCTGCAAGTTTCAGTTTCGTTAATTAAAATAATAAATTGTATTTTATTTGTTTTATGTTTGGTTCTATATCCTTTGCTTCAACTTGTATCCTGTTAATTTCTAAAAATATTTACTATAAAAACACAAATTTAATCAAATTATAAAATATTTTTCTTTATTATAAAAGTAATAAAGACTGAATAATCATTTGCAACAGTTGATCTCAAATTATTGCTTGCGCTCAACATTTTACAACATTGAGAAAAATTATTTGACCCCATCAGGAAAAATACCAACATTCTAGATTTAAATTGAAGTATAAAATTTAGTTTTTGTATAACAATTTAAAAAGTTATAAAAACAAAAGTTCCACTATACTGTAAATCATCAAATAAATATAGCCGTTTAGGAAATATAAATATTTTATTTAAAACTTAAAAGTAGTTATTTTAGTACTTAAGAATTAATTAAGTGAAAATTTGTTTTGTTATAATTAATGAAATATATATCGTTTAGAAAAAATGCGTTTTCGGTCAGTTTTTACATATCAAATTTCGGTCAATTTCACGGATGAGATTTAATTTAATAATTCCATTTCATTAAATAATCATTCCTATGTTTGCATGAGAAAAAATTTAGTTTTGGGATAAAGAATAGAGAATAAACAGAAAATATTAGGCAGCAATGTTTTGTAAACGTATGCTCAGCATACTTTGTGACGTGAATTTTTTAAAGAATTATTAAACTTGTAAAAAGCGATATATTTGCTTATTAAATAAACTTTCAAATTATTAATTTCAATTTAATTGATATTTTAGAGCTAAATACTTAGGTACTTATTATTAAATCGGTTATTTGGGTTACAGAAACTAAACTATGATCTAAAAGACTTAACTTAAAATTTGTTTATATCCACTTTAAGCGAGGTTTTAATTATTATATAGTAAACCTTGTTAAAATATAAATATTCTTCCTAAGTTATGATAATTATTAAACTTTATCAGAACAATAGCTCTATTAAAATTCGAAAAAGTAAATTAATTGAAAAAATACAATTTACCTTTAAGTATTCATTGCAAAATCAACTGTTATTTGATTTTTTGTCTTTTAATGTTATTTAGAAAAATTACTTCTTATTCAATTTTGCCTTATTTGATATCGCAGAAAAATTATGTGTTTTGTGTAAAAGAAAAAAAATTGATTGTGTAACCAAATATAGTGAATACATCTTTACTTTAGAAAATCATCTATAAAATATAGAGTTTATAAAAGTATTTTTGCAACGCTATATCAAAATAAATTGGCTTTTTAGTACAAATATATTGCTAAAAATACCTTAATAAACAAGAAAGACAAATCCATAAAGAGCTCACTTTTTCTTAGTGATAACTTTTGTGATAAATTATTAGTTTTTATGTTCATGAAGACATGATATCAAATTCCTTTATTACAATAATATAGAACTTTGGACAGACAGACGGAGAGTTCCAAAAGCATAAGCTCTAGTTATTTTGTAAAAAATTGAGCTAAAATTTTTTTTCTAAAGAACTATTTGTTATTGGAGAAAAATAAACAAAAAACTATTCTTAAAATTTTTATATTATGTTATTTATTGAAGCCAGTAAACATTCCAGTAAATTTTATCCGAGAAAAATTGAGGCCAAATTAAGAAAAAGAACAAACAAAATTTTCTATGATAGGCTTAAAAATTATTACGGTAATTTACGATATTTTGCGTCTAACTAAATAAATAAATTAAAATATTTTTCAATCTTCTTCCAAGTTACCATTAATTTAAGTATTTTCTGCGACTTTAAAATTATTCTATTATATTTCTATTATTGCTGTGTATCTGACCTTGTGATATAAGCTTAATAATGATTCAATTTTACTCTATCAGAAATTCATTCGGTGGGATCCATTTATTTTAAGCATTATATTAATAAACTTGGGAAAATCAGTTTTAAACTCAAAACTTTTCATCTAACATTTATGTTCGCTATTTTTATGTTTTTCTCAAATAAAAATAAATTACTAAGTAAATTGATTTTTTTTTACAAAAAAAAGAAAGTTAGTAAAATCCGGGAGATACTATCACTTTTAATGAGTTATTCTATTCTGAGTGTTGCGTTGCACTTTTCCATTGTTCTGTATTACTTCACATAATAACGTTAGATTGTCTTTAATGTTGTTATTATTCGTTTTACTGTTATACTATTCGGGAACTCTTACAGTATTACCGCCAGAGAGATAACCGGCACAGAGCGAAAAAAAATTGCATAAAAAATAAATTACACTGTATATTATGTAACGTTTCGATGTTCACCGCGCTTCTGTTATTCAATAATTACGAGACATTTTCTCCTTTTTATTGTATTGTCTTGCTAGCAAATGATATTCGGAAATATTTATTTTCCTTATCAAAAAACTGCTGAGACATTTAAGTTATTGATGTCTTCCAATTAGGGTCTGAGATCCAAAGTGCACCATTATTTAATTTTATTTTTCTTTAAGTAAAGTTGAACGCACTCTGCGTTTTTTCCCTTTCCAGCCCAAAAATCTCACTAAAATTTTAATGTTAGTAAAAATCTCTTTCTGGAGAAAAATCTATAAACTCAGCACAAGATAAAATTTTTGCGAGTTTCATTATTCGATAAATTATTCATTAGAATTTTATTGTCTCTCTCCATAGCAATCAAATTGTCGCAAGTTTTTTCCTGTGCTAATAATTTTCCATGTATTTTACTGGAATGTTTTATTTATATTTTCCAAAATGAAAACCATTAGATTAAAGTGAATGGGCATTGGATATATGGTTTGATTCACTATCTATGGATTAAATGTTTTGCGCGTTTATTTCGTTCGCTTTTAAAGCAATGTTGTTTACGACTAGGCATACCGTTATATTTTTCGCTTGTAAATTTGATCTATCGTTTGGCGCTTAATTAAGCAAAAATTTTTCGACGTTGTATTAGCTGGACTTAATTTTATTAATATATAGGTTGAAATTTTTTTAATTAAAATTTCCATTGCGCTTCTCTCAAGTATTTCAATGCGAAAAATTGATGTTGAACTCGAAATTAAATATTTTATTTATTTAACTGCATATTCTGTCATTAATATCGTAACTATACGAGCAATTCAAAGTCACAAAAATAATTTGTTTGATTAATGTGAGAATGATTGTGTACAATATGCCAATATGAGTCTTGTCAGTTTACACTAATATGAGTGTTCATCAAGACGTGAGAAAGTATTTGCAAATATTTTAGAAATTGTTTCATTGTTAAGCATATTGAGTATTTCTGTTATCACATTATCACAATGAAATGTGGAAATTTAACCATAATTTAATAAAATTTACTTATACATCTTTGACCGAATATTTATCGCGAAATAAAAATATTCGTGATTAAAGCTTTGAAAGTAAGGAATTTTATTTGCGTTTAATTTGGCTGTAATTGAGTTCTTAGTGAATTATAATTTAATTTATTTATGGACAATTAATGTGTAATTTTTACAAAAACGATACTTTCAAAAATCATACCATGCAAAAAATAAAATGCTTATGTGACTTTGTTAGAATTGTTAAAAGGCTAGAGGTCAACCATTCCAGTCGAGATTAAATTTTATTTGAAAACTTTTCATAAAATTATTAATTTGCATTTAAGTTTGCAACTACAAAGGATAAAGTAGGTTAAAAACTAACGGTCCAATCTGTCTAATATTGCTGTCCATGTAGATATTAGCTG
>JAQIXJ010002211.1:0-16672 GCA_034700185.1 Phthiracarus laevigatus | reverse complement strand
GCGTCGTAACCGCTGTCGCAACAATCTTCCACATCTGTCGACTCGTTCGACGATAATAATAGTGGCGAATCGCAATTTTCACCAATATTTATAAATCGCGTTTTATCTAATCCCGTCATTACTAAAAATGATTTTTTTTGGTTAAATTTTTAAAATTAAATTATTAAATGGTTTTATTAATAAAAATGATTTTAAATGCGATTGTTTTCGGTTTTTTTTCCATCGAAACGCAATACAGTTTTAAAAAGATTATTTTTTTAACATTTGTTTACAAAAATATGACATATGGTTTTAGTGACGTAATGTAGTCTAGAAAACAAATGGTAGTAATTATAAACGTTACCACACACCACACCACACCAAATCTAGAAACGTTTGAAATGACATATGAAATAAAACATAAATAGAATCATAAAAAATAAACGCTAAATATATACGAAATAATATTTACGAAATAATAATAATTCGTTCAAAACGATTTTCGTTTATTTAATTATTTAATATGCATGCATTGGCGGCTATATGTTTATGAACTACCAAAATATCCGTCTCAGTATTCAAATTTTGTTGTTTTGTTTGAAATTTAAAGTGAAGGAAAGAGTTAAAACACTGTAGATAAGCAATTGTGCGCAAATAACAAATCGTAAAAATGCCAGAAATCGATAAAACACGATTTATTGATTTCGGCGATAATGAGCTGGAATTGCTGTGCGGAATATGTTTACGTTGTTAGCGGTAATCGTTAAACCAATGGTAACGAATTGCTGTCGACAAACGACATTTTTATATTTATATAACCAGAATATTAAAATTTTTAAATTTTGTAATTAAATTTATCATGTATTTAATATTTCAAAAGATTTTTTATATACGGCATAATTTTTTAGCTCACTTTTTTTAAAAAAAGGCGAGCTTATGGATTTGATCATGTCTGTCCGTCTGTGCCGGTGTCCGCAGTCTTATATTAATTAAGAAATATCACTTATATTAATTAAGGAATTTGATGATTTCCCATATTTGGTTTAATATTAGTATATATCCTACAGTCATGTGCATAAAACTATGAAAAAGTGAGCTCTCTGTGAATGTGTCGTTCTTGTTAACTCACTTTTTTTATAAAGGCGAGCTTATGGATTTGAGTATGTCTGCCTGTCTGTCCTGGTGTCCGCAGTCTTATATCAGTAAATCTCAGTGTTAGTTTAGTTATCAGTTTATGATTGAATGATTAATATGGTACTTCTCATTTCACGAAGTATCTTAATCAATTTGTCCATAATCTAACATAAATATCCGATCTCTAAATTATATTGAATGAAAAGTGAGCTCTCTATGAATGTGTCGTTCTTGTTTTTTAATTTTTTTTGTCCGATTGCAGAAAAAATGTCGCTTAAATCCGAGTAGTTTGACCCCACCCCCTAAAATTTTGAAAAGTCGGAAAGTAACCTCCCCCAGACCGACACACTCTGGGACACCCTGTATACAATTAATGTAATAGTGGATTACATGGCGGAAGCAAAATAAAATTTAAAGTTATTGAAATATATAAAAAGTTTTATAGTAATGGAAATTTAAAAATGTATTTTTTATTTATATAAAATAAATAATAATTCAGAAATACAAATTTTTGAGAAGAATTGCCTTTAAATATTAATAATAAATTGTGAATGTTCAATATTTGACATTTTTGAGCTTTTAGCCTAAGTGTAAGGTTAAAGTTGTGAGATTTTATACTTGGATAGCCCTATTAGCAGAGTAGAATTAATCATATACTCTGTCAGCATAAGCCAGTGGAGACTAATTTTTAACTCTACTAATAATGAGTAAAACAATTCATATTTAATTCAAATCTTGTTTACATAAAACTTGTATAAAAATAATTTTGTAAAAGCCATAAAGTGTTTTTTTAATAAAAATGTTCGTTGTCTATTCGCTAAAACTTATAGATCCTACGAGAATTGCGTACACTTGAAATGAAAATTTTAAGAAACTAATTTAAAAATTTTTAAAATTATTAACTACAATAAGTAAGTTGAAAACATATACAGTAAATTAAAGTTGCACAAATTTATTTATTTGTTTCGTGAAAGTTTATTTTAAAATTATTGTTAAAAAATTATAGTTAATGAACACATATTGAAGTAATTAATTACTTTATGTCAGAATTACATAATGTTTATGGTAACAAGAGATTGTTAGTCAAAAATGGTTAGATAAAAATTTTTATAAAATTTTAATTTTTGGTACACAATAAAATGCACTCTAAAATTTTTAAATTTAAAGTCAATTTTTTTTATGAATGAGTTTTTAGATTTAAATGGTCGGAACCTTTTACCCATAATGATGTCAGTCATGGAAGAAGTTATAATGATTGTGATTTAAAAATAGAATTATACAGAATTAAAAATTGATAAATTTGAGAATTATATTGTTGTGGTCACATCACTCGGATCCCCAGAAAGTTTTTTAAGATTGCACGTATCGTAAAATGTTTTATTTGGAAATAAAAAACGATGCGCGAGACCTCCCATTGCACCACCGATCAAAGGTCCGATCCAATACACCTAAATGGTAACAGTTTTTAGATATAACAATTTTCCGAGCTATCTTGAAATTTATCAATTTCAATACATAAAATGAATTTATTTTAATATCACTTACGTAATGATCATCCCAATAGTTCTGAATAAGCGCTGGTCCGAATGAACGCGCAGGATTCATAGATGATGATGTTAATGGAATCTTTTCAAATAAACAAACATATTTATTTAAACTAATTTTCCCGAAAACAAAAAATAAGTCATACGAGTAAACCATAGTTACCCAAGTTCTGAAGTCCTAGGAGGGTTCAAATTCTGTAAATTTCAATTATTTAAGGGGGTGGTAAAATCTCCTCGGATTTAAACGACAATATTTTTATTTTCTGACAAAAAATTTACATTTTCAATACATCTCAATTTTTCAGGGAGGGGGTGGCGTACTTTTCAAGAATTATAGGAGGAGAGGGTCAAAAGTGAACAAGCACTCCCTCTTGGGTAACTATGGCGTAAAAAAATTTACAAAAGAATGAAATTTTTCTTTACAAGGTATTTTTTAAACGTTAATCGAAAAGAAAGAGATGGAAATAATTTATAGAAGTCACTTAATTTGATTATGACACATCGTTTGACTAATTCCGCTCTGACTAATTGAATGAATGTACTTTAACTAATGAATGAACAATAACTATAACCGGAATTTATAAATTTTATTTCATTATATAATAGCATAATAACAAAAAAGTCGGAATTTCTTTGTAACACATAAACTGTATGTAATTAATGATATAATTACTAAAGCAGTGTTAGATAATACAAATTAAGTTATGATTAAGGTATGAAAAAGTTTTGTGAGAAAGGGGAGAGAGAGGGAGGGCATGGGAGAGTTATTTGAGAATTTATCAATAGTTTCTTTCATGAAATAAATTGTTTTCTGGTGTGAAAAATTGAATAAATACTTGATATACATTAGCAATATAATGATAATTATTGATTTTAATATAATAAGCATGTGGTGTCCTTCTCAAAATTTATTCAAACTAAAAGACAATCCGTTGAAATTTTGAACAAAAATAAGGCGTCACAAGAATTCGTTGATTTTGTTGGCCATTTGTTCACTTTTATCTAATATTTTGAGAAATTTCAACATCTTGGGTATTTATTTGTATGGATTGCAAAAATAATTAGAAAAATTACCGGATACTAATAAATTTATTTCATTCTTACGACTTCTTATAAAGAAAAAAGTAGTGTAGCGTATATTAAACGCTATATCAAATGCTCTCGAATTGTCCGAACATGTTTCCAATTTACTACTAAGTTAATGTTAATACTTTTTAATTCCATTAACTTATTCAGTATGGGAGTAAGAATTGAACACCACTACGGGTTAATTAATTAATATTTCCTAATTTATTCTTCAAGCATCAGTGGTGCAGCGAAACTTGAAAAACAGGAAAACTGATGCCTCATTCACTCTCACCGGATAAAAATAAATTGTGATCACAACCATTATTACCTTATATGTAAATAAATATGATTCAAACAATTCACTCCTACTTTTTAAATTGAAATAATTTTTCTGTGAAATCTTTTATGAATTGAAAAGAAATATAGAAAATTCTTGAGTTTTTTTCATGATTTTTTTTGATTAGTTTTAAAATATTATATAAAAGCTGAGGCTTTGAAACAACATAAATACAAAATATTAAATAACAGATAATTTATATTTAAAGGAATGCTAGACTCGCTGATAATAGAAGGAATGCATTAATAATTGATAATTACAATATCTTTTATGCGTAACTCTGAATAGTTCACAGGTCTTAGAAAAGTAAGCTTATAACTTATTCGAAGATTAAATTCGCTTGAATTATATGTTACTTTTTATTTTTAACAAAAAAAATTAACTTATCGCGTAACTCTAAATGTTTTGGCAGCCGTAATAATTATAAGAACCCACGATTTTCAATTTATGAATAGAGCAATAAAAAAATAATTTCTATATAATTATATACAAATTGTAAAAGTTTAAACTTGTTATCTTGTTTATCAACACAATTTATAAGTAATTCATGCTAACCACACTTAAATAAGTATATTTTAAAATAAAGTAAAATTGCAATCGCAATGAAAACTTCTGTACTGTAAAGATCGCAAAGATTGCAAAGAAATATTAGCCCATATTATTAAAAAGATAATCTATAGATGGCTCAGTCTGGATAAAGCAATATATTTGGGATGCATCGCAATACAGTGATTTCCACTTTTTACACTTAAAAAACCATCTACAGTAATATTAATAGTTTAGATAAAGTTATAAGTTAATATAAACGAATATAATACAGTATTCGCTGCATGAGTAGCAACACAATACTTAACCTCTATTCTTTAATATAACATTTGATTCTCGATAACTATAATTATCAAAAAAAACTCAAAAGGTTTAATACTTTAATTGATACAAACATAAGCCAGATTAAAATTAACAGTTCGCTATTCAGAGTAATATATAGCGTCTAACACTTAATGTTAACTACTTTGTGTAAACTAACTATTAAATTCGAAATACTGTAAAAGTTTAGTATCAGTTAACGCTTAAGCACTAAATAAAAACGAGAACAATGTAATAAAGAAATAGCATAAACACATTAGCAAAAAAACAGGAGCAAATTACTTGAAAATCATTTTTATTTTCGTGTTTAAGTTCAAAAAATATATAAATCGGTATCATAGAAAAAAGTTTTGAAAAAGTTTTGAAAAAAATATTTAAAACTTACAGCAAACAGATGACCACAAGCGACTGCTAATCCAATAGTAATTGGGGCCAAATTAGAATTCGATTCGATAACATTGCAAACAACAAATACCAGTAAAAATACGATAAAAAACTCGACAACTATGCCTTGTATTGGTGTCAAACTATTCAGTTTAGTGGCGCACAAATTATCCGAACCACTGGTTAAAATACCGGCAAGAATAGACGCGCCACAAACACCACCGATAACTTGCGAGATAATGAATAAAACGGCCCGAATAATCGATACCTGACCATTCGCTAACAAACCGATTGTAACGCCAGGATTCACATGACATCCTTTAGTGATGATTAAAGCAAAAAAATGTTTACCAATACCTATTTAAGACGAACACGTTATACCTGAGACGTGACCAAGTGTTGCGCACAAACAAATTACTGTCAACCCGAACGACAGCGATGTCGAAACCAGTGCCTCATTTTTAAGGTGAGGCGAAGAAGTTGTCACACACGTTCCACAAGTGAATATAACCAAAATAGCGGTGCCGATGAATTCGGCTAAAATAGCCCGGATTATGTCTCTTCGGTCGGCAAGAAATTTCGGTAAACTTTTTCGCGTTGAAGATGATTGTTGACCCGAAGACATTTCTAAAGTAAATGTGTGCTAAAACAGTGTTCGAGTGATAAAACAAAATTTTTACAGATAATAACAGCGCAATCAATTTAGATTATGTTTAAATATTGTGCGATGAGATGTTACGCGTGTTTTTGTCTGTGTTGCCCCTGTTGTGGGCGGTGTTTTAAAAGTGTTTGTTAAATCAATTCATTTAAACCAATCGTTGCGATGCCATATATATAACTCGGTTATAGTTATAATTGATAGCGAAATTGAGAGTTTTAGCACTTATTGTTCCGAAGGTTATTGTCATTAATTCTATTTGTTATTCCTAATTGATTTTTGTTTTCATAGTGAATTGATTTTAATTCAATTCGTGATAATAGATGAGCAAAATTATTTTTCGTATAAGATTTAAATGCAATTTACTCGCTTTCTTTTATTGCCAATTCAAACTTATTTGTTTAACTTGAAACTAAGCAAACAAAGCAAAAAAAGTAAAATTACTTTTTACTTTAGTTTATATAAATTGTAAAACACTATCTAATAAATACGGTAAATAGAATTATTTAAAAAACATCGAAAATGTTAATATGTTTTATTAAATCAATGTTCAAATAAAAAGAATTTATATTATTTTTTACAAATTACATCTAAAATTAATTTGCTTCGATTAACACAATGTTCAATTTTTGCTAACAAAAGTTAGATTAATGCGAAGAATAGAATAGAATAAAGTGGACAAACTATTAATAAAATAATCAAAATGTGTTCAAAAATAGCGGCTAAGGTTAATATAAATAAATTTTAATCATGTTTTGAAGGAAATTTTTTGCTTTACTTATCCAGTGCTCGTGAAAAATTAGTTTACATGAGAGAGGAAAATTCAGAAGAATTTTAGGCATTCGCACATTTAGAGTATTGATGATAATACCAGTTTAACGAGAAAACACTTAGCACATAGTTTTATAACATTTTATGTTGCGCTCAAAAAAGCTGATATTTAACAAATTGCATAATTTAAAAACTTTGTCTCATTATCGCTGCCCAAACATCCAGGAGAAAGCGAGTAACGCTGTTTACATTTTTCCGCATTTCGAGAAAAACGATTGTTTCAAATTTAATTATTGAATATTTTTACGCTCAACTAAAGATTAGATTCAATAAAAAAAATAGATTATAATTATGCACAATAATTAATCGGAAAAAGTTATTAAGTTTTAATTTTCAGTATATAAACTAATTAAACTTGTTTTTTAATGTTAATATGGGTAGTATTATTTCTTAATTATTTAATATTACTCTCATTTTATTAATTAAATTTTAAAAATTTCATTAATGTTTGATATTACATGGCTTTTCTAATGCAGTCAATGTTAACGACTGAAATGAACGTTCATAATTGTTTGTGACTTTCGCAGTCGCTTTGTTTTGGCATACATGGTAGACTGCGTTATAGATGCTATTAAACTTGTATTCGAGTGTAATTGATGGATAAATAGAGTCTAATTAAATTTTATTAATGAAAAGATGTAATTGAAGAAAATCCCAGCATTTTTTCTTTTACTATAAAAGAAAATTTAATTCATCTTATGCTAAACAGAGTTTTATTAATGGAAGAAAAATGCATAAAATTATTTTAGTTATTTATATTATTATTACATTAATTAGAAATTGAAACTAAATTTTAATTATTTTTTAATTAAGTACCACTATTTCATATCAAACAATTTGATAAAGTTAATTAAATGTTGAAATTATTTATTTAATTTTTTTAAAAATTATTTTTCTCAAGGAATTCGAGGAATTAAAAAGTTTGCGGAATATTCTATTTATAAATAGCAATCGCAATGATGCCGAAAATACTGTATAATTATATGTTTTCTAATCTTAACTTCCAAACGTTGTAAAATTGAGTGAAGCATAGCCGAAACTTTTCTTGGAAAGAACTAGACTCGAACAACAAACAACTGGGTTGCGTTATAATACGCAAATGGTTGAATGCAAAAAAATCATTATCAAGATATTCAATCGGAAAATACTTTAAATACGTAGGAATGTAAGCATTTATTAAGCATATGTGAGCTTTGCTTATAAAATTAACCTTCAAATGTTTTTGGTAATAATTAGGTAACACGTGATTGCAGCATCAAAACGTGATTTAATCGGAAGCTTTTTTAGAAATAATATATTCATTAATCATCAATGGGTGCGAATTCTGAATTACATAAATTTAGATGAATCAAAATGATTCTATTTAAGCGCTAAAACGCAGTTACAATAAGTTGCAAACAGAGACATATAAATTTCTCTAAAATTCAATATTCCATAAAATTTTGGTTTTAGTGTCGAAAATAGTTTTTATTATTTATAATTGCGATTTTGTCTAAATAAATGTTACATTTAGTCATAAACTAAAATTTGAAGGTTTAATAAGTTTAACCTTCGTTTAATATGATTAATGGTACGGTAAATGTGAAAACGTACCATTAAGGTACGATCGGTTAATCCGAAAAAAGGAAATGACGTCATAAATGTTTTTATGATTCGCAGCGGTTTTTTGAAAATTACGCTATTAGTATTTTTTTAATTCCTATTTTTATAGCGTGAAGTTTAATAATTTTTTATACGTCAAAAATATACGCAATGTCTTCATAATTTGAAAGGCCACACAAACCACAAACAAGGAAATTATTCACTGCGTGCTGGTTAAAGTTTAAAAAATAAAAATTAAAGTTTATTTTAATTTAACGCTATTAAAAATGAATGAATTTGAATGATTAACTTTTAATTTTATTTTGCTTTAGCTGTTATTTTGATCTTTGATCACTAGATTCTCTACGACAATATGCGAATTGTTTTCACGGATATAAATAAAAATTAAGTTGATTTATTGCAGACAGTTTTATTGCTGTTAAACTTTACTGCGAAAGATTAAAGTTTTATTTGGAAAGATAAATTTTTTATCGTATGTATCAATATTATGCCAATAAATTCCAACAATAAATCTTAATTCCGATATCAGATATATTATTGATAAAAAGCAGAAGTTTCTTATAGATTATTCTTAGAGATTTAAAAATGAATCTTTTAATGGAAGCAAAATTTCCGATGTATTGGTTTTTGGAAAATGGAAACAATTATAAGCTTTATTATCACATATTTATGTTATCATAAGAGCTATGGATTTAGAATCTCTGTTGGTATGCGAAAATTTTTTCTAAAAATAGATTTTAACAGTTTTTATCCCGGTTATAAATGGCTAAAAAATACCGAATCTAAATTTATACCAAATTTGAAAATGATTAATCATTGTTTAGAGCTGTGTTTAGGGATATAAACTCATCTGTGAAATTTTAAAAGTTGGCCCCATCCAAAATTTTGAAAGTTCAAGTATCGAAAAGATTTAATAAATATCGATATGTCAAAATATCTGACTTTGTAAAGTTAGTTTCAGTTAGTATATGGTCGCTCGCTTTCTTTATTCGCTCCCAACCATTATTTTATATTATTTTTTATAGGAAACATCGTTAAAAGTTGTACAGTATATAAAGCGGCATATGCCACAGTCTCCGTGATCTATAATATACTGCAGCAATTAACGGCAGATGCCACTTCGAATCATATTTTTCATTTTAAGCTGAATGTATCCATTTTAGCCAATTGACCCTGAATATCCCTTAAAAACAGCCGAATGTCATTAAGATATTGACCTCATTTTTGGCCGTCATTGCCGCATTTTGCTCATTTTGAGACGGATAATTACTTTTTTAAAGCCAAATGCCACAGAAATTTCAACCTTATTTTTGGTCTTTTTTGCCCAATTTCCCCTATTTTGACCAGATTTTTGACCAGTTCAAGAACAGAAATCTCTTTTTTACAGAAAATATGCCAGTGACATTTTAACCACAAATTTGGCCATTTTTTGCCGATTTTTTCTCATTTTTACCTGATTTTGGCTAATTTTTACCCTTTTATGTCCATTTTGACACTTATGGACTTTTGACCTAATCAACGTCTATTTTAACATAAATTTTTCTTTATTGACGTAAGAAAATGGTAAAACACCTTAATTTTACACATTTTTACTCGATTTTTGATCCAATTTTGCCCATTTTTGACCTAATTATTGCTCATTTTGAACCAATAGTCTCTTTATTAATATAAGAAATAGATGAAACCTCATAATTAATATAAAGAGTTCGGATTGACAAATAGACAGACAGACAGCTTTGCAAATTTGTAGGATATATGCATTTGGTAATCTCTGTCCCTCCGTCTGTCTCTCCGTCAATATCAGACGAAAAAGTTGTGGTCTAAATTCGATAAGATTTCAAAGGGAGTTATTTAAGGTTTTTCAGGAAAAAATATCCACTACTAATTGACCCGAATGCCAAAATACTGACTATACTATAACTTGTAATTCATAAGAGTCACACCCTGGTTTGGATTGAAGGCATGCACCTATTTGTGTATGGGTGTGAGGGTTGACTACAAAGTGAAACAAATTTTTCAAATACATTTTCCTAGTTACACAATGAATAAAATTCAACAATAGTATTTAAGCCAGAATTTTTAAAAAGACATTTGATAAATGAAAAAGTTTTGTTTGTTTAAGAAAATGAATAAAATAAAAATAAAAGATATATCGCTTAATACGATCAATAATTCTAATATTTTTAGCCACTAAGTTATAATGTCAAACATCTTTAAGTTTTGTGTTTTAAATGAGCTCATTCTGAATGTTCGTTCTTGTTTATAGTTTGAACACCTCTTCTTGTTTCGAGGATAATGGAGAAAAATTTAGACAACCTCTCCGATATAATACTGTAAGAATTCTACGGTAGGTATTATATACATAACAAGGTAATAGTAATGAATAGTATTTAAAATAATTCCTTAGAAAAAATTCTTTTATTTGTTTAGACAAGACATGCCCAATACGATCATTATATTCAAAATCTTGAAAAGAAATTGAATAATTTTTAAATATTAGGCAATTTTTTTAAAGGTTTTGTGTTATAAAAGATTTTCACCATAAAATGAAAAGGTGAGTAAAAAAATTTTAGTTTGCAAATAATATATTTTTGGTTTTAGATTTATTATAAACTTAATTTTATTTGAATTAAAATATTGAAATAATAAATTATGCCTAGTTTTTATTTATTATAATAAACTCATTAAAAAATAGTAGCATAAATTAAAAAAGAAAAAAATATTAAGTTTGGTATTACGTTTTTTTGTCAGTATTATTAATAGTGAAGAAATTATTTATAACAATATGCGACTAAAGCAACTTTCATTTATTTATGCGCTATTTATATGCTCGTATATAACAGTTGTCGAAATAAATAAAAAACTTGGCAATTTATTATATGAAAGAGCCTGTGTGATCGTAATTAATTAAAAAAGCTATTGTGTTCAAAGCAGTAAATTTCAAAAATTATTAAAATTCAAACTTTCATACATCATTTATACAATTTAAAAAAAATAAAAATAATTATTAAATATGCGAAAATATGAGTTTAGACTCGATCCAACTAAGTTATTGCCACCAAACATCGCGATAAATAGTGCAGGAAGTCATTTTTATCAAATAGGTTTATCAGATTTTTCCGTTAGTTCGTTGAGAAAGCGAAAATTTTATTTTAATTCAGTGTTTTCAAATATCAATCTAATCGTATTATGCGTTCGGGGTTTTATATCGATATTAAGCGGAGACAATACGAATCGACACGTCTTCATAATTATTGGCGATTTTTGCTATTTCTTAAACATTAAATATCAAGGGAACATGTATTTGATTCAATTATGCGTATTATCGATGATATATAAATTCATACATAATCGCAATTACAAGAACAACGTTTGGCCGACTTATATGAAACCATTTCACATGATGTCCGGTTTGATTCCACCGCATAGTATCGGTCTCAATAATTCCGCGGAAATATATAGCATTTTAAAAATAACCCGAAATCTGTTTAAATTCTTGAATTTTAATTTTGAAATAATTATACCGATATTAGCGTTTCTGATCAGTTTCGTTACACTCGCTTATAATTCTAATTTTACGCAATTACTACTATTCGCGTTTATTTGGTCACTTCATTTTGTCTATTGCATGGTTTACGTGTATTCGGTAATTATTTGGCAACTCGTCTACTTCTACTTGGTTTGCTTTTACTTAAAGTTGAAACTAAATAAATTAAAAAATAAAATTACCGATATTTCTGTCAATAAAAACATGCTTAATAATACAGCGGTTAATTCGAGTATGTTATGTTTGCACGACATTTTTCTGGAAATCGGAGATTATAACGATAACTATTGGTCAGAATTTGCATTTTGGCTCTATTTAATAGTCTCTTCTAATGTCAGTTTAATACTGTATATTGCGATTTTCGGTGATTTAGATTTCACTAGTAGAGTGGCTTGCGGTTATACCGTATGTCTGCTATTTAGTGTTTTGGTTTTATTTATGAACACCGCTTCTTCGGTGTCTTATAATGCTATCAAGTTTTATAAGTTGCTGGCTGTGCTCAACGCTCAATCCAGTATAAATGATATTTTAATATCGAATAGAATTAAGGTTAGTATTAGAATTTATAACTTATATTAATATTTGATTACTTTATTTAGTTATTATCGTTTACCGAAAGAATTGGGGCCAAAACTATTGGGTTTTATTGTTGGAAAATATTTATAATCAATTATTTCCGATTTTACGAAGTAGTTTCGAATATAATCCATAATATAAAAACTTTTTCTTTTTAGATATAATGAAAACTTTGTTTACATGCAGGTTTTAGCGCTGGTTGGGATTTTCTTTTTAAAACTGATACGTTTATCTTCATAAATTGGGTCAAATTGATTTTTATACAACTATTGCTGAATAGGGGACGACCTCAACCTTTACTAAAATTAAGTAATACAATGTATATTTATCAAACAAGTAATAGAAAACCAAAAATGTGCAGCAATTAAGGCTTAATAGTTACTAAAAAAACACAATTCAACTAGAATTTTATTAAATATATCCACTCTCTTCTGTCATATATTCAACTAGAATCTATATCATAGAAAATTAATAAATTAAAAATTATCGTAAAAATTAATTTAATTTTTAATCAATTTTAAAATAAAAATAATTGTTCAAACATAGTTTATATAATTTATTTAAAATCTAACCACGTAATAGGTAGCAATAGGTTACCAGAAACTTTATTTTAACTTAACCTGTTAAGAAACTCTTTAATTTTAACTCCATCTATAATTTCTTAACTGTAACGGGCAGACTATTACTTAACCAGTTAAATTGAAGTGAATATAAACAACAAGGAATATTCTTGGACCAGCATAGTTTTAATTGGACCAATATTCTTGGTTTTAATTTGCCAATTTTTACTCTTTTCAACAAATTAAGAAAATGATCTACCGTATTTGATAATGCAATTTGAAATTTAGCAATAATTTATAGCAATATTACCCAATAATTTGCTCGGTTATATTTGCAAAATCTTTTGACACATTAACTGAAAGTGATATTGTTTTGACAAAAATTAGTGGCATATGTACTATTTCTTTTGTTGCCGTGCATTACTAGCTTAGAATACCATATTTGCTTGGTTGTATTCATACAACGCTTTGCTATTCCTTCCAAGCATTGAAATGTTGTACGTATTCCACGCCCACTGTTTCTCTCTGTTTAACATTGCTGTGGAATAGGGCGGAATAGACGCGTGAAGCTTGGTTGTATTATTCATGAGTAGGGATCGGGATTTTAGGGACTAAAAACTGATCAATACTGGAGGAAATGGGAACAAAATGTATTTTTATTGCTATCAAAAATATAATAACTTATAAAATAAATGCATATTATGAGACATTTTTAAATTTTCTACTGAAAAATTCTGTCTGTTTTCCTAAAGTTAGCGTTTAATATTAGAAAATGATACTATTGAAACTATTTTTTCAAAATTTTAACAAATAACACCGTATTTTTCTACTTTAGATCATTATAGTAATACTCAAAGAAGGCTTTTGTTTTATAATTAGAAATTTTTTGTTAATATAGCAAAAACCTGTATTGTTTAAAATTATGTACGAATCCGGGACTTTTTTCTAAACCAGCAAAACTGGGGGAAAACGGGAAAATATACTCACTTTTAATTAAATAGTAATGTTTAATATAAATTAATATATTAATCTCCCGGTCATGTAATTAAAAGAAAAAGCCGGTATTTACCTGAAAATCCCTATCCCTATTTAAGAGTTAACTAGAAAAATCTTAAAAAACATGCATTCTATGACTGTCAATATTCTGCAGATTTATTATCTGAACTATTTCCAGAAGTGGATTACAAAAAAGCTGCCAAATTTTTATCAAATACAATAATCCTTACAGAATGGGTTTTAGCATGTTCTGGGCTATTATTGGCATTCGATGGTGTTCTAAGAAACTGTTTTTAGCAAAAGTTTACCTTTTGATATTTTTGACGTTTGCGGTTTGGGATGATTTACCGTATTTATGACTATTGTCAATAAATTTTTGAGACATTAAAAAATGTTTTCTAATAATTTTACTAAATGTTTTATTAAGTCATGAGAAAATAATAAACAAGCAAATTTTATGAGACTCACGTAAACTGAAATTAAAATTCAAAGCATAATGATAAATTAAATTGACAATTTTAATTTACTAATAATTAAAGTACGGAAAATTAAATATAATAATTTTTTTATCGGTTAGTGCGAGTGCTCTAAGAAATATTTTATGGGTATTACTATTAAATACAAGTTGTTTTGCAGACTTTATAAATCAATATAAATAAATATTTTGGACATGAAAAAATATAAAATATTTTTTAATTATTTTGATGTTTTTGGGAAATTGTAATTCAAAAACGAATAGTTTTTGAAAATCCTTCTTTAATTAGCCTTTCTGCAAAAATCTTTACTACCCTAATATTACGATTATAGGCTGCGGCCTATCTAAGGAAAAAAGGAAATTTTATAAATTTGTTGATCATGCGGCCTATAATCGTAATTTTAGGGTATATATACTGAAAAGCAAGTATTTATCAAAGCTGATGGAAAATATAATATTAATATTTTAACAACTTTTATTCAATATAATTTTCATTTTTTTTGTTAAATAATCTATATTATGTCCAATATTTTTGTAAATAAAACAACATGGCTTCCTACTTTAGTTTTCAACAAAAATAAATAAAAATTAGTAAAATTAACCCGAAAATCCAAACTTAACCCGACAAAACTAACCAGACCCAACTTTAACCTGACAAAACTTTAACCTCACCCAACTTTAAACTGACCCAACTTCAACCTGATCCAACTTTAACCTCACCCGACTTTAACCTGATCCAACTTTAACCAGACCCAACTTTAACCTGACCCAACTTCAACCTGATCCAACTTTAACCTGATCCAACTTTAACCTCACCCAACTTTAACCTGATCAAACTTTAACCTCGCCCAACTTTAACCTGATCCAACTTCAACCTGATCCAACTTTAACCTCACCCAACTTTAACCTGACCAAACTTTAACCTCAACCAACTTTAACCTGATCCAACTTTAACCTGATCCAACTTTAACCTGACCCAACTTCAACCTGTTCCAACTTTAAACTGACCCAACTTTAAACTGAGCCACTTAAACCAGCCCCAACTTTAACCTTGGATCAAAGATTTTAAGAATTGGTTCAGAACTCAAGTCATTCTTAAGAACTGTGTAACTTTTTTCTTGTTCTTTTCCCCATAAGTTTTGTATTTCTTTACGAATTAAGTAATACAGTGGTGCTGCTTTCTCAGAAAAGTGTGATATGAATTTGCGATGGTATTCCTTTAACTCGATGAATCGATGTAACTCATCTTTGTTAGTTGACTGTGGATAATCTATTATCGCTTTAATCTTTGCTGGTTGTGGTTTGATTCGTTTTATGTTGTTATCGAATTTGGTATTTTCATGATTAATAGGAATGCGCTGATTACCATTTTTCATTATACGCTTTAACGATTGATGATTCGATATCAGACATGTGTTTACACTTGCTTTTGCTTTCTTTTGCTTAAACTTGTGTTTGTTGGATGTTTCAATTGGGTTTGTAGATAAATGCTTAAGAGTTGAATTGTAAATTGTTTTGTTGGTTAAATCAATCGACATTGGGAATTGTTTACCAATATTAACGCTTAAAAGTAATGTATAACTGAAGTTTCGAAGTATGATTACGTCAATGTTCTGTTTAACATTGTTAATTTCTATTGGTAACAATGCTTTACCGACTGACATAACTTTCCCATTTGCTGTATCGATTCCCAATTTATCTTTATAATTGATTTTCAAATTGAAACTTCTAGCTGTTTGAAGACTTATTATATTAGCTGTTGAACCCGTATCTAATATTGCTTTGTACTCAATTCCATTTATTTTTACAGGAATTAAAATAAATTGAGTTAATGAATGCTCGAATGCTGTGCTATTAACTGATTGAACTATAGTTGTAACTTGAGATACTTCGCTTGTGTCTGATTTGTCTTCACTGGCTTCAGAATTATTTGCTTTAGGCTTATAATCTGGACATTCATTATGCCAATGATATGCATCAGCTATTCCCTTCTTTTTACAAATAAAGCATGGCTTAGGAGGTTTGCGTTTTGATTGACTAGTACTCGGTGTACTCTTATTATCATCGCTAGCTTTAGGATTTGATATCTTATCGCAATGTTCTATATTGCAATT
>JAQIXJ010002210.1:0-16673 GCA_034700185.1 Phthiracarus laevigatus | reverse complement strand
TAGAAACATATAATTGTGACATATTCTTGCTTAATCCTATAGAAAAGTGAGCTCTGTATGAATGTGTCGTTCTTGTTAAAGTTAATCTACGTTATTACGATGCAATGGCGGAAATAAAATTTTGATATTTTAAATTAATCTATTATTTCCTATCATTCCTTAGTTGATTTTAATTTTAGGATACATTAAGATAATAAGTTATTAAAAAGTAAATATATTAATGCGATTTACGGTCGTGAAACAAACAAACAAACAAACAAACGAGGAATTAAAAAAAATCAACATTTTCTCGATCGCGATCAGATTTAAGTAATTTTAATGTTTATAATAAATAAGTTAATGGAATTAATTTAGTAATTTCGAAACGTGCGAATCGATTATGCGTATAAAAAGCGACTTAAATAGTTAATTATAATTTACTTTTAAAACACAACGTTCACACTTTCTGCAGTGATGAGCGCGCGGACACTTATAGCCATCACAGCGATCGCAGAACTGAAGATATTTGCAGTCATTAGGGTTAATGGGCGTCCACTTCAGTGGCACATATCCCGGACCAATAAATATTGCGCAGAAAAAGTTGTAGAGAGTGGTAGCGATCAGTACGTAATAAATGAAATAATTAATTAGACCTATAATATGCTTCTGCGACGATAACCATTGGGATGTCATGTAAAGTGTCGTAAATGTAACGCAATTAATGATCGATAGCGCGATTAATGGTCCCCAATGTAATATACGGACTAATGGCCACATTTTTAATAAACCTAATTATACCTAAAAATTAGTTGATGTGCGCATTCAATAGTTATTCGTTTATTCCATGTGCGTATTAGTATTAGTTCATTCACTTTAAATTATATATACTTTATTTATTTTATAGCGACTAAATATTTTAAGTTTACTAAGCATTGGGGGTTTTTTTTAATCAATAAAAAACTTTTTTATATATTAGCACATCATTTTTGTGGACGCATCGATTTTTATTATATCTTACTTATTTAAGTAAATAGTTTTAACAAATTGCACATTTAATTTAAAAATCACGCAATAATTGGTCGAAATAATCAAAATTTAGTAAGTTTATTGACAATCAGCTGTTTGTATGGAATCATAGAAAATACTTTCAAACCAAAACGACATCTAATGATAGAAAAACTAAACATGTTTTAAAAACTAAGAAAAGCCATTAAAAATCTAAAAATAAACGATACATACGATCAATACGTTTGAGCACATTATTTTTTTTGTAAATTGAAATTTTAAAAAAACCATTTTATTTTATTTTATTTTTGATTCACACACTATTTTTATTGTTCTATGGGTTTTTCATTGTAATATTAAAACAAAACATCGTATATAATACAATATAGTGATTGCGTGCGTAATTTAACAGCTGTTGCCTATCATTGAAATGAATAAAACGTGTTAACAATTGCGATATTAATATCTTTTTTAGTTTAAATGATAATTTAATGGCAGATATTGGCGAAAAGGAGTTGAAAATAATAGTGGAACCGTTAGGTATTTATCGTCGTTATCTTATTATCAAAAAAATTTTTAATTAAATTTCTATTATCTATTAAATTTTAATTATGTTATTAATTTGCAAATTAAGCGATTATTTGTTGCAAACGAATAACAAAAAGATTACAAGTTTATTGACACTTATAAATGATGCGTTTCGCAACAAAATAAAATGAAGTTTCAAATAACAAATGCTAGTATTTCGTGATCCAATCCGCTAATAACGAAAACGGTTAATATAGTTTTCAAAATCTTTTAGCTGACAATTCATTTTTGTTTTAAGTTTTTCTTTTAATAACCGATTAAGAGTAACACTAATTTATATGTTATTATTGAGACTCGCAATTACGGGCGTAATAAATCATTTAAAGCACCAGTTTATAGGCATATTTTTATTAGTAGTTAATTATTACCGTTAAATGATTTATGAAAAAAAGTAATTGCTATGAAGAGTTCCACGCCATAAACGATTTATTAATAACGGTTTTAATACAACACACGATAAGACGTGATATTTAATAATTTGCGAACCGTATTGCTTGTATCGCTACCTGACATTTGCATACAAGAAATATTTTCGTAAGCAAAATAATAATAATAATAAACCTAGTTATTTCGTTTTATTGCGCTTATTTGCCATTATTATAGCGCATAAGTATTGAGAACTCTTTTTTTATTCTACTGTATTTATTATTTTGTCTTCGTTAATATATTCTTATTGATACCCCGTGTTAAATGTATTGAAACAATTTTTGATGATATGCCGGTTATTAAAATTTCCACTTTTAATTGACTATTTTTCTAAAAATGATCATGCAGTATGAATTTCAATAGTTTATTAAATTTTTGAAATCCTTTCCGTTGTACAACAAATTGCCATTTTAATTCAAAAACTTGATAAAAAGCTTTTAGATCATTATTGTTATTTTGTTTTTGTTCATTACTTTTGACCTTAAAGTAGTTAAGCGAATTCTATAGAAAAAAAAACAAATAATAAAACCATTACATTCGACTCACTATGGGGTCTAAAAGCTTTACTTTGCTCTCTTTTCCGTAAACACCGCAGCGTGTACTGCTGTCATCGCACACATATTTACATATTTCAACTTTATTTCTATAGAAAAACAAAGCGATTTTACTAATGAACTCAACAAATTGCGTTCGTTGGCTAAACACGAAACTGATTGCAAAAATAATTTAAATTCGCTTAAGAAAGAAATCCATACGCAGCGGTTGAAGTCTTTGCGGGAATTATCCGATAAACTAAAGGAAGACAGTTGGAAGTATCCATCTGTCGAAAAATTATTGGGACTCTAATTCAACGAAAAGCAATAACTTATTTAATACAATAATAATAACCATACATATCAAATAATAAAATATATATATAATGGCATCCGAAGGCTCGATTGTGTTAAGTTATGGCGACACGTGTTTACGCAAATCGGACGTTAGTTTGCTGGAACCACCCAAATGGTTGAACGATAATATTATAGCGTTTTGGTTCGAATACCTGGAAAATGATTTGTACGGCGATGTAAGCAAATATATCACATTTTTTAGCCCACAAGTCGCCCAATTCATTAAATCGGCGTCGAATAAGAAAAACAGCGGTGATGTGATGTCAATGCTCTCAACGCTCAACTTAAGCGATAAACAAATCGTATTAATTCCGGTTAACGATTGCAACGTAAACAGCGAAGAGATGGGTGGAACGCATTGGAGTTTATTGGTATATATATCCACAAAACAATCGTTCGAACACTACGACTCCCATACTGGAAGTGTTAATAGATATCACGCCGAGAACATTGTATCCATATTAATGCCTCTTCTTTTACCCGGACGTCAATCAGATCCAGAACGAGATTTCGCTGAAATGGAGTGCACACAGCAGGATAATTCCTACGATTGTGGCGTTCATTTGATCTGTAATGCGGAAGCCATTTGTCGAAAATATTTTCGCAACGATAGCCGTCATATCACCGATATCTCGTCTCTCTCTGCGGTAAAGGCTGCGAGAAGAGATCTTAAGCGTCTTATATATACGATTAAACGCGATATTTCCACTAAAAATTAAATTAATTGGTTGTATAGATAACTTTTTTGCAAAATATTATGCATACCGGTATACATTTTATGGTTTTTAATCGATTTAAAGTATTGCACGAAATTCGATTCTTTTTTCACATAATAAATTGAATTAATTGAATGACAATGAATTTAATATAGACATAAGTTTAATAATATAATGGTTCTGTTTTTTAAATTAGTGGTCACTTTTTAAACTAATCGTATTAAGAAAGTTTGCCATCAAAAAAGTAGTTCAAACATTGGCAATAAAAGTTATGAATATTTGGTTTCATTTTTAGCTTAGTTTCACGGGCATAAGTCCAGCTTTTCCAATGTGTTTCTGTCTCTGTTCGTCCGTCCGTGTGTGTCGTTATTTGAATGTTGGAGTACTAATATGTTAAACAATAAAGTATTTTACATACTATTTGTTTAGAAAAACTAGAATATAAAATTAATTTTATTAGTGTGCAACGGACGACGTATAACTAGAGATGTTCATTACCCGGTCACGGTAAAAAATAAAAATCGGAGGTCATAACCGGTTTTATATAAAATTTTATAAAAATATTTTCACAAATTTTATTTTGAATTTTTTTAGCTCACTTTGAAAAAGTCAGTTATTGTATTTGGGATGTCCGTCCGTCCGTCTGTGGACTCTAATATGAAGTAACTAGCAGTTACTACTAAGTAAAACTCTAGAATGAGATAAAGTAACAAAGTGTAGATTAAAATCGTTTAGAAGGGTATGAATCAACCGAAGAAAAGTGAGCTCTCTATGAATTTTCCGTGAATTGTTTATTTAATTAAATTTGAGTTTTAACATTTTTATAGAAAAAAATAATTTATTTTATTTCTTTTTCAATTTTGTAGTATTTTATAATCAATTAAAGTTATCAAATTATCGTAAAAATTTTGATACATTCTTCAGTTAGCTAGCTTTTGGATACATTTTTTTGAAGATTAATCATAAGCAATTAATTTAATTGTGATTGCAAAATGAAGGTTATAAAAAGCATGTATTCAAAAGCAATTTTTAAGTTTGAATTAAATTATTCCGTTAATTTTCGGTATTTAGTGCAATTCGACTGAAATATTTTTGAAAACTGCGGTCATTACCGGTTACCACCTGTCTTATAACCGTTAATGAACTACTCTACGTATAACGCATAAAAAATGAGCATCACTACAGTTTAAATAAGTGAACATAAACCACAACAGTTAAATCCCCGGCGAGAGAATTTATTTTGCATTTTATAAAGATTTATAAATTTTATTCCATTGTAACTCTATAAACATTTCTATACAATATGACACATTATATGTATAAACTTATTATAGATATAAATTTATACTATTATAATTAATAAACCTTTATATATAAATTTCATAAATTAGTATAAACTAGCATTTATAAGCATTTATGTAGAAATCAATAAATTCTCTTTATTTTAATAATTTAATTAAAAATACTACAAATAAAAATAAAATCTGAATAAGCTAATAGAAATATTGGACATTTCACTTATGACGCTTAA
Organism: Phthiracarus laevigatus; assembly: GCA_034700185.1. Lineage (NCBI taxonomy): Eukaryota > Metazoa > Arthropoda > Arachnida > Sarcoptiformes > Phthiracaridae > Phthiracarus > Phthiracarus laevigatus. The sequence continues at coordinate 11,538 of JAQIXJ010002210.1, read as the reverse complement.
GTCTTGACGTTCGATCCACCCATTAAGCGAAGTAGCTTTTGAGTTCCTAAAACTCTTCGCGTCAACCATAAAACTCAATATTTCATTCTTTCCAATATTTATTCCAACGAGCGAATGTAAAGCCTAAGTTTTGAAAAATTAATCCTTTTTCTATTTGATCTTTAAATTTTTTAAAAATGTTAGTATTTTTGATTTATATAAAATAATTAAAAACTAAATTACTGTTCAATTCTTTTTATTTGAATTATTCAACTTTAGCCAAACAATCTCGCTCTAAAAACTTTAAATATACTTATGTCTAGAGTCAATATAATAGAATTTATTGTATTTTAATTTCATAAAATAATTTCATGTATTTGTTTTATGTAGGGAACGGATTTTTTGGGACTAAAATCTGAATCAAACGGGAGGGAACCGGGATCAAAAATATACCAAAACATGGATTAGAATTTATAATTTATATTTAATGCGACCAAAAAATAATAATGCCCAAAAAATGGAATATTATGAAATATTTTAAAATATATTTTTACCTATTGCTCACAAAATATTTACAAAACTAAACAAAACTAGTTAAGCTATGTCTTAAGCGTTCATCTTTAGAAGCGTGATACTTTTGAAAATATAAGTCCCGAAGTATATGAATAAACGCCATATTCTACTATATTAGATTAATTTAAGAAGTACTTAAAGAAGCCTTTTGTTCTATATTTAGAAATTTCTTGTTTAAATATACACATAACTGGAATCTTCCCGAGATAATATAAAAATCAGGGACTTTTTATCAAGACCACCAAAACTCGGAAAAATAAAACTACTTTTACTTAAATTGTTATAATTAATAGTAGCTAATATATTAATATCCCAGTTATTTGACCCAAGAAAAAACAGGAATTTACCAGAAAAATTTTTACCCAATCTATAAGTGTACGAATTACATACAGTCATTTCGTTATAAGAAAATAACATTTTCATCATATGCTGGCGCTCACTATAGCAATAAACAAAAAAAGTACAATATAGCACATTGATATTTACATTTGTCGTAATATTTATAGTGAAATTTAAAACAATATGTTTTATTTAATTATAAGTGTATGTTTAATTATAATTATAGTTTTATTGTTAAAATCACCACAAGACAGCAACAGTGAGACAAAAAAAAGCTGGTTTTATATATCATCACAATCTCAAAATATTATTATAAGTGTTAAAAATTATTTGGAATCACGTGTTTCTACAAGTAAATTATCAAAATAAGTATCATTAGCAACAAATGTAAGTTATCCAACAATTAGAAAATTATTAACTTGTGGCGTAAAATCACCCAAAAAAACTAAAATTAAAAAATGTGCGTATGATATTGAAAATTACGATATAAGTGCAATAAACACAATTGTTAGACATAGTTAATTAGATAAACAATTTCCAACAATTTTGGACATTTTCAACGAAATTAAAAAAGACAGTAATATTAGTTTTAACTCTTGCGGTCAAACCACATTTTACGATATTATGAAAAAAATTGGCTACATAAATATTAGTTGCGAAAAACAAAAGAAAAATTTTAATTCAAAGATCGGATATAATTTTATGGAGACGCAAATATTTAAGAAAAAAAAAGAATTGGAACAAAGTTATAGATCATTCGTTTATTTAGATGAAACTTATACATAAAAATTTGAACAAAAAAGAATTTTTAATTTGTAAGGTTGATTTGCCACATATAAAGCTTAATATGGGTATATACAGATCTGTTATATTAAATGCTGGATTAAACACTGGATGGATTCCAAATTGTTATTTAGTTTTTAAAGCAGTTAATTCCGACTACCACAAAGAAATGAATTCGCACGTGTTTGAGCATTGGGTACAGCATCAATTAATTCCAAATTTATCTACGAACTCAGTGATTATAATGGATAATGCTCGTTACCATTCAAGAGTAATTAATATAGTTCCAACAAAGTCGTCAACTAAATCTGTAATGATAGATTGGTTGTTAAAAAATAATATTACGTTTCCTGATAAAGCATTAAAAGTTGAGTTATTCAAAATTATACAAAATCAAGCATCCATTAAAACATATGCCGTGGAGAATATGTTAAAGTTAAGTGGTCACTATGTATTGCGTCTTCCACCTTATCATTGTGAATTTAATCCGATTGAATTAATTTGGGCAAAAATGAAATATTATTTTCGAAAATACAATATACGATGTGATACTCAACATGTAGAACAGTTAATATTTAAATCAATGGATGAAATAGATAGTGATTTATGGGCTAAATGCGTTAATCATACAAATAAAATTGAAAATGAATATTGGGAAAGCGATAATTTACTTGATCAACATATTGATAATATGGTCATAGATTTTAATGATTCTAGTGATGATAACAGCGAAAATGTCAACGAAAATTTAGCTACAATTACTCAAAATTATGACATTTTTTCTTCGATAGTTTAATAACATGACAAAAATTAACAAATTATATATGTATGTTGTATTGTATGCAAAAATACAGTTTTGTAAGTGAGCAGCACTGTTGCATAAATAAATTCTTTCCTTATAGCGTAATGACTGTAGTTTTTAGTAGTTTTGGCTCCATACATAAATGCTATTAGTAGATACATTTATGAAAAAGGCAATAAATACTAATAAATACTATTTTCTTCAAAGTTGAGATATTGGCTTTAAAATCAGATAAGTTTTGTTTAACTCTCTTCCAAAATAAATTATTCAACGCTACTTCAAACTCCTTATAACATACTATTCAAAATAAATTATATTTCACTATTAAATAAACTAAATGAGATATAGTAAAATGTTAATGTCGTGTATTATAGGTAAGTAGTAGTATAACCGGTATAGGACTACCACCAAAACTGTATAGATTTGAAGTAATACTCATGGTTTATTTCCCAACAAAGAACTACGATATTCAATTCATGGATTACCACGAGACACGTAAGGGAAAACTATGTTATGAAAATAAGCGATTGCATTGCACTTAAAAGAGTTTAATGTAATCACTATTAAGTCTACAATTAGAATGAGTATATAATACACATGAGAATACAAGCATTGAATATTATTAACAGTGTATATAAGTTGAACTGTAAGTAGTTATCGGGACTAATAGAAAAATCAGTAAATAAAAGTCACTAATATCACATACATTACAGTTAAGTTTAAAAAGACATTATATTTAAACTTTAAAGTACTTTTTGAAAAAATCAAAATGCAATTTTTAATTGCTATTTTGTTTATTTATTAATGATTTTTATAGTACTATTTTGTATGTTATAAATGTTATTATTTGGAATATATATTTCAAATTTAGTTTTGACTGTTTTTTCAATTTCGATAACTTCCCTTACTTTTTTCATAAATCATAATATAGATTACTTTAACGAAATTTTGACGAAATTTTGGCTGACGCCTGAAATGAGTAGTTCGAGCACTTAAAGATGGAGAGCTAAAGCATTTCACTTAAAGCATTAATCCATATTACTTTTAAAAAATATAAATACTCTTAAAGTTGCAAACAATTTATACAACAATATAACTTAAGACATTTTAATGAAATATTTATTCAAAAATATAATTTAAAGCAACATTCTCTGATACTCATCGGATTGAAATTATTAGCGATATTAATGGCAAGCCAAATTAAATGGATGCAATAAAAGGTTTTCACAGAAATAGGGCCTTGTTGTAAAATCGAAGCATGTAAATCTGAATATAATGATTGTGATGAGACTATTGTGACAATAAGTCATTTGAAAAGTTACATTTGCTATAAACGCGCCAAAGAAAGATTGTTAAAACGCTAAAAGTTCATGGAAAAAATTTGTTACTTCTGGTACCTTAAAGAGTCACCAAAAACATGCTGCAATTAACATATGACATTCCCTGTACCACTACATGATAAATTTTCTAACAAGTTTAAATAACCTACAGAAAAACATACATAGTTGCAAAGTTGCAAATATAGTCCATTCGCTTGCAAAAATAGGTGTACAGAAGATTACAAATACCAGAACTTTTGTTATACACTATAGAACCTTTATGATTGAAAACCCTTAAGGATTAGTAATAATACATTAAGTGATATTGAGTTATACTATTTAGAAGTTTTACCATCAACATTAGCTATAAGTTACCTTATTTTAGACTATGCTCCTTATATTTCGTTTGAACGAACGACATTTATATCGCTCTGTATAAAATAAAAATTGGCCATTTCTGCTGCAGTTGTTTGTTATATCTTGCTTACGCCTAACGAATGTGATTTGGATTTTCATTATAAAGCAGTTATACTAACAATACTCGACAGAATTTTTATTGTCAAAAATGAGAATTTATAATAGAATTTGTTGTGATAATGCGTCAACTATAATTGAGAAAATATTAATGCTTTCATTCAACAGTGAATTACAGAAATGTATAAATAAATTAAATTATTTATTAAAACAAAAGTGTGATTTGACTAAGAAAACTTTGTGCAACTTTAATATAAATAATTTTACCATTAATAAAAAACGTGAATACAGATTTTTAAGTAAAATAAACGTGAATAAAATAGTGATCGACTATACAAATGAAATCAAATACAAATGCAAATATAATGGATGTTTTTTCTCAACAAAATGGAAAAGCTGTTTAATACAACATATCAAAGTTCACTCAAAATTTTTTAGATGTGACTATAATGAGTGTAATTATAAAACAAATAATGTTAATTTCATTAAATCACATCAATTAATCCATACTAAAAAAAAGATATTTATATGTGTTTGGCCTCATTGTGGAAAGAGGTTTTCGAAAAAGAATTTTTTGAAACAACATTATAAAATTCATCTTAATTTAAAAAAGTATAAATGCAATAAATGTTGTAAAATATATGCTTATGAAAGCAGCTTTAGAAGACATAAATTACTTCACTCAAACATTAAAACATATAAATGTTATTTTAAAGAATGTAATAAATATTTTCGCCAAAAAGAATATTTAAAAAAGCATTTATTGACACATATCGAACATAAATTACTTAAATGCGATTATAATGGATGCGGAAAAGTATTTAAACAAAAATATAATCTTTTTCTTCATAAAACTCGACATATTGGTTATAAACCATATAAATGTGATTATAATGATTGTGCTAAGAGTTTTATGACATTAAGTGAATTAAAAAGTCACATTCTTTATAATCACACAAATGAAAGATTATTTAAATGCGAAATAAATTGTGGGAAAAAGTTTGTTAATTCTGGTGAAAGAAATCGTCACCAAAAAACATGCCGCCATTCAATTATTTTATAATTTATCTTTCATAAAAATTAATGTTACTAACAGTTTTAAATTAATTATCATTAAATAAATTAATGTTTATCAACAAAATTTGTTAAAATGTATGTTAAAATAGATCTAAATTAATTAATGAATTTAAACTAGAATGCTTATCGATTTTCGCATTTTCTGATTCATTTAAAAATATTTAGTCCGATAAATTTTGGGCCCAAATACCCCAAGTTAAATGTTTACTTTTAAACAGGTTTCACTGCAAACCTATAGCTTGACTGCTTTGACGCAGAGATCGCAGAGGCAAGAGTTTATTACGTAACAGATACAGCAGAATATGAGATTGAATGAGCTTAACGCAGTCGCGGAGCCAACAAAGCAGTGCGAAAATCTAGAAAATAACGCACTCAGTGGCGGAAAAACTCTTACCTCTGCGATCACTGCTTTGACGAATACACTAAGTTATATGTTGCCAACAATCCTATTCACGTTAGAGTAACTTTAGCTGCATCCTAACGATTAGCAATTAATCGTAAACATACAAAAATTTATGGTTTTTTCGCGATATCTTCATTAGAGATATCTCACGTTGTATATTGTGGAAAAAATTTGTTCGCGTGACTAAAAATCACCGAAAAATATGCCGCCATTCAAGTATTTCATATTAGTGTAGATTAATTCAATAAATGTTTGTATAACATAACAGATTAATAATTTAAATATTAATGAGTTTTAACTTTTATTTGAGAAACGTAAAGATTGAATTCAGAAGTAAGGCATGATTTGAAATTATTGTATTGTCAAATAATCTAAATACTTTTTAGTGTTAAAAGATAAAAGGAAAAATTTCTTTCATTTCATTTAAATTTTTATTTACAGAAATGTAAAATAAAATAAATTATATATTGCAAAAAATGTATGAATTAACTAAGAAACCTGAGTGCGGCTTTAATATAAATGATTTTGACAATAAGAAAATAGGTGAATACTGATTTTTAAGTAAAGTGAGGGATAATAAAATTGTGATCGACTATACAAATGAAATCAAATATAAATGCAAATATAAAGGCTGTTTTCTCTCGACAAAATGGATATGCAATTTAAAAAACCATATACTTCACTCAAAAGTTTATAAATGTGACTATAATGATTGTAATTATAAAACAAATAATGTTAATCACATTAAATCACATCAATTAATCCATACTAAAGAAAAGATATTTTTATGTGTTTGGCCTCAGTGTGGAAAGAGGTTTTGGAAAAATGAATTATTGAAACTTCATTATAAAATTAATCTTAATTTATAACAAGCTCGATACGGTCATAATGTTTGACTTTGCTATTTAAATTTTAGTAAGTTTATGGTAGCTCGCTCTCTTCGTTCGCTCGCTCCCATTATTTTATAATTTCTGTTATAAGTAAAACATTATGTTAAAAGCAGATGAAATCAAAAACAAATCACTTTATTACCGCTTATTAGTGGCATATGCCACTTTAAGTTTTGGCATTTTTGCCGAATTTCCCCTATTTTGACTAGATTTTGCGACATTCTTGAAATTAAAATTCCATACTTTTACTTCAAATAGCGGCATATGCCACTTATGTAATTGAGTTTTGCCCATTTCAGGAAGTATTTTGGAAGTTTTTTACCATTTTGAGTCTGTAAGTCAAAATTTTTACACCAAAAACCGGCATATGCCACTTTTATTATTAATCAACTTTTGTCATTTTAGCCTTATTTTGCCTATTTTGGCTAATTTTTCGTTAATATTTTGCCATTTTGAGTCGGAAAATCACTATTTTTATGGCAAAAACCGGCATATGCAATTTTTAACCGAAATTTTGGCTACTTTTATCAAATTCTTGCGTATTTTAAAACAATTCCGTCCTTTTTTGACTCCTGAAAAGCCAATTATGAGCATACTTTTTGTATTTTTGACATTATTTTCATTTTTAATTATGAAATCTCTTTATTAGCATAAAAATCTGCGAATTCCTTTAATTAAAGTAAAGATTAAAATCCCTTAATTAGCATAAGAAATAGGTCAAAATTACTTTATTAACATAAGAAGTTGGTGAAAATCCCTTTATTAAAGTAAGAAATTGGCGAAATTCCCTTTATTAGAGTAAAGTTCAAACTCCCTTTATTAACATAAGAGTGGGAACAGACGGACGGTTGGACGGTCATACCCAAATCCATATATCTGACAAATTTGCAAATTCAGATAAAAAATATAAATGCAATAAATGTTGGAAATTGTTTTGTTTTTGAAAGCAACTTTAGAAGAGATAAATTGGTGTACAAAACATTAAACATTAAAAATTCTCAAACATTAAACCATTTAAGTGTAATTCTAAAGAATATAACAGATATTTTGTACAAAAAAGTGAATTTAAAAACACATTTGTTGCGACACAGTGAACATAAATTATTTATATGTGATAACAATGGATGCGGAAAAGTAATTAAACAAAAATCTTATCTTTTTGATCATAAAAATCGACTTAATGGTTAAAAACCATAAAAATGTGATTATAATGATTGTGTTAGGAAATTTATTACATTAACTGAATTTATCCAACAATATAAAGGGTGATGTACACACTTTTGAACTCTATTAAACAAAAGTTTTACTATTATGATAAGATATCTGTAACTTTAAATGTAACGGATTTTAAATTTTAAGTGTGAATATTGAAATTTAGAAATTCAGTTACCAATGTATTAAAGTCATTAGTGTAGACAAAATATAAGCTAAATTATATTCAAAAACATCTTATCTGTGTTGTTTTATAACTAATTTTATTCTTTAAAATTATTGTTTATCTTATTAAACACATTCATGTAAATTTATGTTTTCTGAAATTAAACGCAATTTATCCCTATTTTCAATAATTTTAAAATAATTTATTTGTCAGATTTATGTTACCACAGATCTTATTAATCTTAAATTTACAAATTTTATAATTTATGCATAATTTTAAATTAATCACAAACAAAGTTAACCTTTTCTCTGACTCATTAAACGCTTTCCCAAAAACTTTGAAAGTTTTGTTTCCGAGTTTTATTTTCCAAAGAAATTATGAGTAACCAATTGATTAACAACAGTTGTCATGTCATCAACAATTGAACTTACATTTTGAAGTTGATTATACTGTGCTGACCTTCACTTTAATTACTATTTTGATTATCTAACTATCTAAACCTTATCTTCTGCAGAATGTGTATGTTAGCATTGATTATAAGTAAGGGCAGGACATTTCGGTTATAACAGATTAAGTTTTAAGTTTAAAGTTCGGTTCGAGTCTATATTAAGAAAAATAACCTAAATCAAAGCTTTAAAGACATTATTATTAAACCGAAATAACCGAATTTTAGGTCTCTAACTAAAAAACCTGAAATAGAGTTTTAAAACGAAATTCATAAATCGTTGCATTTAAATCGTTTGAAACATATAATTTGACAGGAAACGATTAATTAAACTTAATAACAAATTTTAAAGATCTTATAAAAGTATGGAAAAAAGTAGAAAATTTATTTGAAAAAGTTATTGACCATAAATTAAAAACTCGTTGTGCTCTTTAGTTTCTTTAGAGGTTGAGCCTTTAATTTAAGTATATAGATATTCTAAAGAGAAAATAGACCCAAATTTGTATTATATTCCAATAAATGATGTAAAAAAGTATAAATCTTTCCATTAATTAAAAATGTCAACCGAAAACTTAACCGATTTTTAAGCATTTCTACTAAAAACCGAAAAGTCTGCCCCTACTTGCAAGCTTGTTTTCCATTTTCAGTTTATGGCATTCATTCTAAATAAACTAAACACGAATGTCTTGCAAATTTAATAAAATATTAAATAAGATTTTTATTATTGACAAATAACGGGAATTTATGATGGATTATGTTGTGATGGTGTGTCAATGGTAATCGAAAAAATTTCTATGCTTTTATTTTACAGTGAATTACAGAAATGTATAAATAAATCAAATTATTTATTGCAACAAAAAAGTGAATTAGCTAAGAAAACTGTGTGCGGTTTTAAATTAGAAAATCCTATCAAAATTAAAAAATGTGAATACAGAATTTTAAGTAATAGGAAAGTCAATAAAATTGTTATCGACTATAATAATGAATTAAAATACAAGTGCAACTATAAAGGCTGCTCTTTCTCAACAAAATGGAAAGGCAATTTAAAAAACCATAAAATTATTCACTCAAAAGTTTATAGTTTTAGATATATTTGTGACGATAATGAGTGTAATTATAAAACAAATAATGTTATTCACATTAAATCACATCAATTAATCCATACTAAAGAAAAGACATGTATATGTGTTTGGCCTCAGTGTGGAAAAAGGTTTTGGAGAAAGAAATTATTGTAACTTCATTGTAGAATACACCTTAATTTTAAAAAATATAAATGCAATAAATGTTGTATGACATTTATACTAGTATTTAGAAGCAACTTTACATGACATAAATTACTTCACTCAAACATTAAACCATATAAATGTAATTTTAAATATTGCAATAAATATTTTGCTCAAAACGGATATTTAAAAGCGCATATATTGCGACACAGAAAACAGAAATTATTTAAATGTGATTATAATGGATGCGTAGAAGTATTTAAACAAAAATGCAATCTTTTTGATCATAAAAATCGACATTTTGGTTATAAACCCTATATATGTGATTATAAAGAATGTTTTATTACATTAAGTGAATTAACAGTTCACGTTCGGTATAGACACATAAATGAAAGAATGTTTAAATGAGTTGAAAATTGTGGGAAAAAATTTGTTACTTCATGTGGCTTAAAACGACACCAAAGCATATGAAGCCATTCAATTATGTTATAATTTAACTATTATTCAAATCAGTTTACTTAAAGTTTTAAATTAACTTCAAATAATTAAGTGTTAAGTAACTAAATATTGTCTCACAATGCACAATGAAAATGATTTTAAATTAATTAAAAATGTAATGATTAAGGCCTTGAAAATCGTTATAAAAAAACATGCAAAATAGTTTATTAATTGTTAGAAATAAATGGTCAAATCGTTAGAAAACTCGTTTGAAAAAATCTATTGATTTGAAATCAAAAAATTTCAACGGATTTAAATAACATTATTTTGAGCTTTGCGTCTTAACATTATTCGAAAAAAAATTTTAAAAAATTTTTCCCCAGTGAAACCCTTAAAACATTACTCCACTCAAAACTTATCGGATTTTAGCGACAATTTTTAGTATTCTAACGCCAATTGTTCCTATTTTAAAAGAATTGAATTCATTAGAAATAAATAAAGTCGTTAGAAATTTTTTAAACCGTTAGAATCGTTAATTAAAAATAACATTTTTAGAATTGTTTAAGTTATATAACAACATCAGAATAGTCACCAATACGTTTTTGAATGGTTTTAACAAATCGTTAATTAACGATTTTCAAGGCTTTAGTAATGATTGATTCTTATATCGATTTAATATTTAGAAATATTTATTCACTTATAAAATAATTAAATTAGAATAATGAGTCGTAAAAGTTTTAAATAAATAAAATAATTGACTTATCATTCATTGACTAATCTACATGTCTAATAGAGAACATATAAAAAATTTATTGCATATAATTCATTAAAATTTGTTAGTTTATGTAAATATTCATTAATATATATATATAAATAATAATTTAGGTACAGGACGGGAACAATGATGAGAGCTGTTGAATATCACGTTATTTAATAAAGTTTTGAGGCTACAAAAAAACATAAAAAGACATATACAGCACTCATTTCTGAAAGTGACGGGAAAATTACTTAAATAAGAATGGAAACCGGACAGAACTATTGTTAAATAATACCATGACCTGACTTAGTTTTCCACCTCTATTATGAATCTCTGCCCACATTAACGCCACCAAATAAATCGTTTTTCTTTACCTTTGAGTATACTTTATCAGTGGTGTGACTAATTTTACTTGGAATTAGTGATGCACAGAAGTCAAATGTTAAGAACTTTGCTTAACTCTTAACCTTAACTTTTTAACTCTTGAAAATTTTTTATCTGACTGACAGATATATGGATTTGGGTATGTCTGTCCGTCCGTCTGTCCGCACTCTTATTCTAATTAAGGGATTTTTATCTTAACTCTAATAAAGGGATTTCACCTATATCTTATTCTAATTAAGGGACTTTATCGATTTCTTATTCTAATAAAGGGATT
>JAQIXJ010002209.1:0-16674 GCA_034700185.1 Phthiracarus laevigatus | reverse complement strand
TAATATGTGGGGCGAGAAAACAGTACCGCAGACTAAAGTGTTGCCAATGGTTGATCTCTTTATCACTCACGGAGGAACTAATTCCATAGCAGAAACATTTTATTTTGGTAAACCGATGATTGTAATGCCATTTTGGGGCGATACGTATGATAACGCACAGAGAGTTCACGAAACTGGTTATGGCATTAGACTCGATCCGTATACTTGTACTGAAACTGAATTATTGGAAGCAATTGAAATTTTAATCAATGATCGTAATCTAGAAATTAAAATGAATAAAGTTTCCAAACGCATTCAATCATCGAATAAACTTCAGAAAGTGGTGGAAATGATTGAAAAATTAGTGAAAATCAATTAAACATAAATTAAATATATTTGAATAGGTAGTCTACATGAGAATATAGGGTATAGCTTAGTGTAAAATTATATTTAAATCATTTAAAATATTTCTTTATTAAACTATAATAAGAATTATCAAAATAAAAATTCGGATTAAATTTTAATTTGTTCTAATAAAATTAATTTAAATAAGTCTTGTAATTGTAGTAACATCAAAATTTTAAACTAAAAAACTATTCGATGGATACGCACAGCACTTTTGCTGCTGTTTTATCAGATTATTTATCATTAAAATATTTTCAATCACGTATTATTATTACGGTAATGACTTAAAACACATTTATTAGTCTCTCACTTATTTTTCTGTGTCAGTATATACCATAGATCTCGATAGTATATGAAAGTTTTTACTCAACTGAGCGCACATTATTTATACTGAATACTCTACTTATTGGCTACGCCATGCAATAAAGCTTTTTTTACTTTTTTTTATTTAGCACTACCAAGGCTACAAAAAAATTCATTTCGATGATCTCTGGTACATACTTTTGAAATAAATATTTTTATTGAGAATTTTTTTAAAATTTCTTAATTAGTTAAAATCTTTTTTAGGTATTAATAGGTAATCTCAGAAACAATTGTAAAGTTTGGTTAGTTACGTTAAGTAAGGTTTATTTTTGCGTTTGTAGAATTAATTGCACACAATTTGACAAACATTCGCGCCTACTGAGCGCTAGTTTCAACAAAATTTAATGAAAACTTAAATATTTGAATGTTTATTTAATATAATTGTTGCCGGAATAATGCAATACCACTTTTAGTTGTGTCGATATGTTTTGATTAATATATGTTGTTAGTTTAATAGATAATTATGCTTTGCTTAGTAGTACATTTGGAGTGAGAATAGTAACCAAATTTGATAAAAACAGTGATTAGTTTCAAAAATAATTTGTAATTTGAAGTTAATATTTCTTAACGTTTCTCAACTCTAAGGAAAATATGTCGCGGAATAAGAAGTCCATCATTATTATAGGTTTTCGGTGGATGCTATAAGTGAATAGATTTTTAATTATATTAATAAATACCGCTAAAGTAAATGAATTAATTCAATATTTTAATGTAATAATACCTCGGTTTTGTCAGTGGGAAAAAATCGAAAATTGTAAATACTATACAAAAGCGCAAACTTTGCCTCCAAATGAGCTAATCTTCTCGCCACACAATTTCTGGGTCCAGCACGGAATGGTAGATAAGCGTACGGATGGTGTGTACGATTTTCTGAAAAAAATCTTTCCGGTTTAAACGATTTGGGTTCGGAAAAGCATTGAGCGTCTCTATGTATCGAATATATGGGAATATTAATTACATTGCCCTTAAATATTTTTCTATGCCCATCTAAAATGTAGTCATCAGACGCTGCTCTTTCCAATGAAGTTCCAGATGGATATAAACGAAGAGTTTCCGATAATACTGGGTCAGTATATTTCGAATTAAGCAATAAATCATAATCGAGTTTAGCCTACAAAACTATGAAATTAACGGTAAACAATCGAAAGGTATTCATAAAAATGGCAATAAAACACGGGTTTGTTCAGTGGCTATTACATTTCAATATATTATGAATTATGGCTATTGATTAGTTTTTTCTCATACCCAGTGCATCATTAGCTCTGACGATATCGTTCGGTAAGAACAACGTCTACTAAAAAACTCGAAGCTTTTTAAAACCATTCACAAGCGCTTCGTTATCCATATTTTCTAGGCTTATATTCTTAATGCCTAAACGAAATCAGATTACTAAGCCTATAGGTATTCAATCTTTAAATTAACATAAATACGTTTTTTTTGCCGTATTATATACTTAACTGTTGAGGAACCAATTTACGTTAAATGTAATGCGAATCCAGAAGAAAGTTAAATCAGTTATTATCATCAAAAATATGTGGAATCTCATTAAACTGTATGATTCGCATAAAAATCAGTTTGGATACAAACAAATTGATATTAGTTTTAAATAACAATATCTTGCATAAGAATTTAGTGAAACAAATTTATTTTGTCTATTTTGTTCAGGTGTGTGTGTACAGTATTATTTATACGTAACAAGTTTTGTAATTGAAGGCAATAATAAAAAATTATTTATTATTTATAATAATAGGATTTAAGTATAGCTATGATTTAATGCAGTGAAGCAGAAAAATAAGAAACTTGTTGTTTTATTTTATCAACACTGTTGTCACAAAATATTAACATTCCAGTGAATTATCGCTACAGTTTTGCATGATTAGACATTAAAGTCAGTGAAACACAGCAAACAAGTAGCGTTTATTCGTTTCATTCTACTCAACAAAATAGTATATCATATAAAAATAACTTTTAATAACTTTTAATAACTTTCAATAAATAGTAACTATAGATAACTCATTTACACAACCATACAAGTCTAGTAACATAGATATTTTGTTTTATTAAAATAAACGTAACGCAATGTTCTTGACGTAAATTTTCTGTAAAAAAATCATTATCTCCATTGACAGTGCCATAAAGCAATATTTTAATAAATCTATTTAAATTAATTGTGCCTATTTATCAAGATATATATCTATATTTGTGATTTTAAAGATTTTAGTTCTAAAAACAAATTTCGTCAAACAATATGAATACAATTAAAATAGTGGTTATTGGCGATCAAATTGCAGACAAAACTGGTCTTTTAATTTCATACACAACGAATAAATATTGCGAAGAATATAAACCTGTTGTTTTCGACAATTATACGAAATCGGTTCTAATCGATGGCGAGCTCTACACGTTATGCCTTTTCGACACAACCGGACACGAAGACTACACTCGATTAAGACCAATAGCGTACGCACACACAGACGTATATTTAGTGTGCTTTTCGGTGGTGTCTCGCGAGTCGTTTAAAAATGTGAAAACTATTTGGGTGCCAGAAATCCAACGATACACTAAAGAGACGCCGTTTTTATTAGTTGGTACGCAAATAGAATTACGCAATGACACGCAAACTCTTGAAAAGTTAACGGTGAACGGAGAAACACCGATTTCGTATAAGGAAGGCGTGAAATTGGCGAAAAAACTAAACGCTGCTAAATATATGGAGTGCTCGATCGTTAAGCGGCAACGCGTGGAACTGGTGTTCAAAGAAGCCATTAAAGCGTCGCTCGAGCCTATAGAACAAACTAAACCCGAATGTACTGTAATATAACATATTTTTAGGATAAAATTTTAGTTTACAAAATACAATCCAATGTTTCGTGTATAGTAAATGCATATTTAATTAAAATTTCGCTTAAAACTATATTTGTTTTATTTAACTGTTAAGTAAGCAATCTCTGGAATTTAAAAATTAAAGTGTTTATGGAGCGCGTGTGTACCGCGAGATTTTAGTTAAAATAAATAATAATAAATAAATAAATTTGTTTAAATTAGTGCATTGTTATCGAAAATGAATTAAAAATGAAAATCATTGAAAAAACGGTTAAGCATATGCACTACTTATAATAATAGGAGACTAAAACAAAAATAGTCATAAAAACATTAAATGTAACAGTAAATTAAAAGATCATATTTGGGATCAATTTTGGTTACATAATTAATTGCAGACATTTAAAATATAAGCATAGAATCTTGTGTAGTGGTGGTTGAAATATTAATATTACTGATTTTATATTGACACGAATTGATTGGTATATATATTGTAATATACAGAAAAATGAAAAATAAAAGCAAGCAAACGATTAAATCACGGAAACGCAAGATTCATGACAATTTGGATGCGTTCGAGAGAACACGTAAAACTAATGAGTTGTTTCATAGAAAACGAAGGAAAATATTGGAGGAATTAAAAAGAAAAAGAGAGCAGCAGTTGGAAGACAATAAAAATATAGAAATCATTGATGAAATCACTCCCGAATCAACACCAACACCTGAAATGAGTAAAATTGAAATCGAAGAAAATGATAATTAAATAAAATGCTTGATTATCGCTAAACTATGTTAATATTTATATTAAATTTTTCTTTTATATTAAACATAATCGACAAATACCCCTCATATTTCAATGTTTTTAAATGAATTAAAGGCGATAAAAAGTGATGATTAATTTCCAAATCCCTTTATTAATTCTAAAAGCGAGAACATTGATTTTAATAAACATTCAGAACAATTATTTCAAAACATTTTACAGCAATACTTCTTATATAAAGCATAACCACCGAATTAAATTCTAATTTAATAACTAGTTTTTGGTTATAAATAATTTTATTGACGTTTTTCAACATTAAGCAAAATAGATCGCGGGAAAACCAAACCCGCATTTGAATAAGTTTGCGGTGGATGCTAGAAATAAAGTTAACAAAGTATTAGTCGTATAAAATTTACAAATAAATAGTAAATAAGTAGATAAATAGTACTTCAGTTCTATGGCTGCAGCTAAACTGGAAATTGTAGACTAAATACAAAACGGCAAACTTTGCTTCCAAAAGCGCTAATCTCTGCGCCACACAATTTCTGGGTCCAGCACCGAATGGTAAATACGCGTACGGATGGTGTGAACGGTTTTCCGGTAAAAATCTTTCCGGTTTAAACGATTCGGGTTCGGAAAAGTACTGGGCGTCTCTATGCATCGAATATACGGGAATATGAATAATATCGCCTTTAAATAGTTTTACATCTTTGTCTAAAGTATAATTTTCAGACGCAGTACGTGTTAACGAAGCCCCGGGTGGATATAAGCGAAGCGATTCTGATATCACAGCATCCAGATATTTCAATGTGTGTATTAAATCATAATCGATTTGAGTCTAACATTTGGTTAGAAAAATATATAAATTATTTTTCCATTTAGAATCACAAAAAACATGAAAATTATAAATACTTGAGACTCTAAAACATTTTTAATTTCTTCATAAAGTTTTTGCTGAACACGTTGATTGGACGCGAGATTATATACAATATATGATAAAGTGGCGGCTGTTGTTTCATAGCCGGCTCTAAAAAATAATGCGCATTGAGCTGTAATTTCTGAGACCGACATCGCTATAATTTTATATATATAATTTTAAATATATCAATAATTTTAATTTAAATTTGTTTGCTTTTTCATACTCTTATTATTAAGTGGTACAGAGATATGTTGTTCGAATACTTCTTTATCATTTGCATCAATATAAGTGTCAATATTATCGTCTGAATTTTCATCCGTTTCCATTGCATCGATCAATAACTGTAGAAAGTCATACCTTTTTAACGCAGACTTATTCGCGCGTCTTTGTTTCAATAACTTTTTTGTCAAATCAGTAAAGAATTTTGATGCACTTTCCGAGTGGAACTTTAGATTCAAAAATTTTCCAATACTCGGAAATTTGGTCATTAACATGAGTTTTGGTAAATCTAATAATTTAAAATCGCGACTAATAAACGCTTTCGAGTTTACTATAAGTGGATTGGTTTCATCGTTTAAAGCGTCCACTTTAGTGCCGAAAGCGATGCGTGCGATCGCATTCATCGTGAATGAGCCGAAAACGACTTTTATGTCCACTTCGCTACTGTCCGCGATTAAGCGATTAAAATCGTTGATCAAAATTTCTATGCATTCATCAATAATTGGACGCATTTTTCTCAACTTTCCACTTGAAAATGTTGGCGAAACTATGGATCGAATTCGCTTCCAGTGGTCGTCTCGCAATAAACTCATATTATTGTCCATCAATTCATCGTTAAAATAGAAATACTGAAACAAAACCGCGTTCATTGAATAAGACAAAGTTACTGTAAATTATTTTAAATACCCTTCGGTTCCGAAAAATGGTAAAGTCTTTGCTAAGAATATTACTAAGTAGCTGCGGATCGGTACAAAAAATCGTTGGCGCACCAAACCTGTACACACCGAACACTTTCCCATAGGTTTTCACCAATTCCTGATCTATAAGGTGCATATCTCTGCCTTTAATTGTTTTGGCAATCGCTGGCGTTTGTCCAATACGAATGTTTCGTTTCGTCCAATACTCCTCATTTTTCCGTGAATTATATCTATGGCGCGTATAATAATTAAAATTCTAAATATTCAAAAGAATAAGCTTTGCGAAAATCAAAAAAAATTAGCATGGATTTAATGTATCTCACCTTTTCGTAATGATCAGTAAAACAATAATTATGATTATTAGCGCAAGTGATGAATGGGAAAGTAAAGTTCCTGTGAAAAAGTAGAAAATACTCATTTTTTGGTGTCGTATCGAATTCGTTACATAGAGTTGTAGTTGTTTAATAAAGACAGTTATTTATGTGCAAATAGATTAAAAAGTGATACGAGCTTTTATTATTTATTTTTCTTCACTTTATACTGTATCATATAGTAGTAGACCTTGGCTTTCATATGCTGTCATATTTATAGATAATTTTGGTTTGCTTTCATGTATTAACAAATTATCACTTTCGCGCGTTTTTAAATTTATTTTAGTTACGATTGCCTAACTATAAAATACGTTTTCTAAACGATATGATATATTTATGGATTTAAATAATTACAATTAAAAAAAGAAATAATTCAGGCGCTCATTGATAGATAATTAAAAACGCATCTCAGTCTCAATAAAATGGAATTTGATGCGAATATCACCACTACATGCCATCGAAAAATAAATTAATTGCCAATAATTAAAATAAGCAGTTGATGGTAATATTAGAATTGAGAATTAGAGTCTGTGCGACTTAAGAGCGTACAAAATTTTAGGTATTAGATCTCAACGCAAATAGTATATAAGTTTTAGCCTATCATAATGAACGCGCCATTTTTAAAATTTATTAATAAAACAAAAACTACTAATAAAACATCTATTTAATTATCTACTTAATATACTAAAAGAATGATCTCTCTCACTTTCTCCGTCACGTTCTCCTACAATATTACAACAGCTATTTTCACGAAAGGTTAACTAACAATATCAAAAAACTTTAACCGTTAAAAAACATTGTTGTTTTTATACACGAGAAAGTTGATAATCAACAATTAAACGTGTT
Source organism: Phthiracarus laevigatus (assembly GCA_034700185.1). Taxonomy (NCBI): domain Eukaryota; kingdom Metazoa; phylum Arthropoda; class Arachnida; order Sarcoptiformes; family Phthiracaridae; genus Phthiracarus; species Phthiracarus laevigatus. Next base: position 9,294 of record JAQIXJ010002209.1, on the reverse strand, counting down.
TTTAACTATTTAAAACTTTGTACAGCTATGATAGCAATAAAATAATTATTTATTTTACCTAACAATATCTTAATGATTTAGATTAATTAAGAGCATCGTTGGCTCGAATAAGAAATGTATAAGAAATTATTATTGTTTATTGTTGTGAATTAATGAAATTAAAATGTTTTTAATCCCGCAAAGCGGGTTCAAAATACTAGTGTAGATTACAAAACTGTTATGCAACAATTGAGTTAAAATCAAGGATATTTCTAATGATTATAGTTTATAATTAAAAAATAAATGCAAAAGTTATAATAAAAATGATAAGAGTCTTGGATTTAATATAAAAAACTGATTACATGCAAGACATTTTATTATCAGTTATGCAACAAGTTTTAACAGTTTATCAATGTTATTTATTGTGTAAAATATAGTTGTTTTTAGCGATCGTTTTCAAAACGTTTCACGTTATGGTATAAGTGTACTATAGCGTGAGTATTGTTGCAAAAAACTTTTTAAAAAACTTTCAACTATAGAACAGCGCGCATATAAAATATTTAAAATCAAAATCTATATTCGTTGTGCAAAATCTTATCCAAAACTAGCAAACCTACCAAACCTACAAAACCTACAAAACCTACAAAACCTACCAAACCTAACCTAACAAATCTATCTAAACAAAACAAACCATTTCGAATCCTATTAAACCCACTGAACCTACTATTAGGTTGTCTCGGTTTATAAAAATGTATTGTTAGAACTAACTTTAAAATAAAAATTTGACAATAATACTCACGCTATAGTACACTACGGCCCACTTTATTACTTAATTTATTTTAACTTTTTTGTGCATCGGATTAATTGTGAATTATTATAATATTTACTCATTTTATTTAGAACTGAAAAGGGACTATTTATCACTTCCTCTGTAAAATATTTTTAATATTAATTAACAGACTTCGCTATAATTCAATAAAAGTTATTTAAAAGGAAAAAGTTTTAGAAACTACTAAAAACTTTGAAATACTAGATGGCAGTAAATATTTACCGTTATTCAAAAGCATTTTAGTTTAAAAAACATTCATTGATTAATGTAGAGTTCTGTTGATTAATTTAAAAAATAATTTACAGAAGAAACGAGAAATAATCCCCTCTGAGAACAACCGACATTAAACTATTGTACCTATAAATTGTTTCAATTTTGACCAAAAGTATTTTGATTAATCCTGGCGAATCCGAATTCTGTTGTCTGTAAAGTCTTCTAAAAGTTTTCTAAAATTAAAACTGAATCATTCAGAAATATTTAGACAATACTAACATGTAATAGGTTTAAATGCACGGATGGTTAAGAGAAGTGTTGATTTATTGCCAATGACATACACTGCTAATCCTTATTCAATATTAATCTCAGTTAAAATTTAAAACTTTATCCAGAGTTCGAGGACCGGGTTCATAGACAAGCTTCCAAACCTCTTAAGCTCTAAACCATCGTCACTAGCAGTGTTTATGACTAAGATGATCATAAATATTCGAAACCAATTCAGTATATTCATTTGTGAATGAAATTCGTATGAATTCGATATATGATTAATCGAGAAAAAATCTTAATTTATGTATTTTTCAGTAATGTAGCCATCGGTTTGGCTTCTTTCAAATTTTTCAGTGTTCGAGCTAAACTTGGTTTCACGTCATTTTTCATATTTTGTGAATTCATGTATTTTTATATTACCTAAAATTTACGGCAATATAATTTTTGACATATTCATAATTTCAAATTGTCATCGGCTTTATCAAACTATGTGTGTTTTTTATTTTCAGTTTTATGTAAATTATTTTAGTTGCAATGCTTAATTTTATTAGTTTTATTCAGAATGCATGGCAAAGTAAAACTATATAAACATTAATAAATACGTTAGAAATCTTATTTATTTTTCAAATTTTGATACCAATTTGTGACTAAATTCTAGTCAATTTTAATCGATAAAATAAATAGTTAGCAGGAATTGGATTTTTTGTGCATATATTAATAAACTCATTAAACAATTTAATTTTTGTAAAATCAACGTTTTTCAACTTTAAGCAAAATTTCTCGCGGAACAAGAAGACCACCTTGAGTGTAGGTTTTTGGTGGACGCTATGAAATAATAAAAAATTGATAGTTTAATTACATGTTTCCAAATTTATGCACCAATATTATTATACCTCTGTTTTTTCGGTAACGCTAAATCGAAAATTATAAACAGAGTACAAAACGGCTAACTTTGCCTCCAATAGCGCTAATCTTTTCGCCACACAATTTCTGGGTCCAGCACCGAATGGTAAATAAGCGTACGGATGGTGTGAACGGTTTTCTGGCAAAAATCTTTCCGGTTTAAACGATTCGGGTTCGGAAAAGTAATCCGCATTTTTGTGTAACGCGTACACAGGAATATGAACAATGTCTCCTTTAGATATTTTAATTCCGTCACCTAATATGTAATCATCAGCAGCTTCTCGCTCTAATGCAGTCGCTGGTGGAAACATTCGTAGAGTTTCCGAAATCACAGCATCCGTATATTTCAAACTGTGTATTAAATCGTAATCTACTTCAGTCTAGATATAGAAATAAAATAAAAATGTAGATAATAGTACCAATTGAATGTTTTTCTTACCTTAGATTCTAATACACTCTTCGCCTCTTCATATAGGATTTGCTGCGATTCTGGATTACACGCTAAATTGTAAAAAGATAAAGCAATTGTTGCCGCAGTTGTTTCATAACCGGCCACAAAGAATAACACACATTGAGAAGTCATCTCAACGATTGACATCGCTATAAAAGAGTAGTTGTTTGATTATTTTACCGAAATTAAATTAGTTTTTAAAATATCTATGTAATTAAACCTAATTTCTATAAACTTAGTTTCTAAAAAATAATATTAATAAATATGATTAATATTTCAAAAATATTAAATTTATCATACATTTATTATGTGTAATTAATTTTTGATCTTCATTAATGCCATTATTTTCTAATTTTTTAAGTTGGTCCTCATTGACTTCTTCATCGTCTTTATTTTCAATGGCGTCGAGAACTAATTGAAGAAAGTCATACCTTTTCACAATAGATTTATTGGATTTTCTTTCTTCTACTATTTTAAGCGTAAGTTCAGAGAAGAACTCAAACACACCCATCGAAAAAATGTTAATTCTCAGAATTTTAGCTAATTTCGGAAATCTTAAATGTATCACCAACTTCGCAATATCAAAGAACTTAAAATCGCGATTAAATATTTTTCTCGCATTCACTATAATCGGATTATTTTCATCGTTCAAAGCGTCCACTTTCGTTCCGAAAGCCACTTGCGTTATCACGTTCATCGTGAATGCGCCACAAACTTTTTTCACATTAATTTCGTTGTTATCGACGATCGACCGATTAAAGTCTCCAATCAAATTCTGAACGCATTCATCAATAATTGGCCGCATTTTTCTCAATTTTCCGCTCGAAAATGTGGGTGAAATTATTGCTCGAATTCTTTTCCATTTATCATCGGCGATCACAGACATAAAGTTGTCCATAACTTCATTATTAAATTTTAGCACCTATTGATATATGTGATTTTAAACAGAGTTATTTTTAATTTTGTTCTACTAACCCTTCGGTTCGGAAATGTTGTAAAATCTTTGCTCAAAACATTACCGATTAGTTCCGGTTCTGCGCAAAATATAGTCGGTTTTCCAAATTGATATGTTCCGAAAATTTTCCCATTTTTTCGAACTGCTTCTTGTTCTGCGTCTTCTATTTTAGTTTTTCGAATTAACAGTTTTAGCAATGATTGCGTTCGACCGATCGGTATATTTTTATTGGCCCAATAAGCATCATTTTTGCGAGAATTGTACCTTATAATTAGATATAAAGTGTGTTTTATAAATTTTTTAGAGTTTAAGAATAATCGTTTAGGATAAATATATTTGCTAATTGAAAATTATATTAATTCTTAATTAGTAATGTCACATAGGAATTATAAAAACTAAACTGTAAAAACTATTCTAGGATAACACAAGAGTGGAACATATGATGACGTATTGGATCGGAGTTTGCATATACAGTACAATGAATCATAATATTGAATTTATAAGTTATCTAATTAAGTTGGTAGAGTAATTGAATGTGAGAAAATGGGAAGTTTGAATATCAAATGGGTTAGGGGAAGGGGGCAGACAAAAACACGGATATATTAATCAGATAATGGCAAAGTTTCAATATGCCATAAAAAATTTTATAATTAACTCCCAGTAATACGTTTACAACGTGGATTTATCCGTAATAACAATGTGGATTCAAATTCGGTTTGCGTTGTTTATATGCATGGTCTGCTTATTCCGCACATTTATTAGATACTAAACTACATTTTTATACTTTTACATGCATATGTAGACAGGAAACGCCTTTCATTTTATTATTTGTAAAACCAGGCTTATTGACAAATCATTATTTAACTTCTAATAAATAAAAATAAAATTGTTAATAAACTTACCGAATTAATAGGTGTATTAATATAATTATTACAGCTATCAATAAAGCTGTCGGTGTGTATAAAACTGTGGTTATTGTTGAAAGTAAATTCATTTTGTTTAATAAGTTATGGCAATAATAATATCGTAAATATATATATACTGTATTTTTATCTTTCTATACTTCATACAAATGTCATAAAATTAAATGAATGAAAAAAACCATAAAAGGATTTTTAATGGTTAAAACCTTGAATGCGCTTCTGATATAACACGATAAAATTGCGCACTTATGCGTATTTGAGTTAAGATTTCATCATAAACAGGCTTTTGTTGAAACTATTTTTATTTACTCGTTAGTCATCAGCGTTTTGGCTGACAGTTCTAGGAATTATCTGCAAAATAACATAATATTGATAATTTATATCTAAATTATTATAATGTAATGTGCATTTTTATGAACAATTTATATTACATATTTAAATACATTTAACATTAGGAAAATAAGTTAATTTTAAGATAAAATCAAATTTATAAGAATTTAAATTTTTAACGTTTTTCAACTTTAAGCATCACTTTTCGCGGAACAATAAACCCTCCATTTAAGAATGTTTTGGGCGGATACTGAAAATAGTAGAAAACATGTTAATTTATTTATTTACTACAATAAAAGTAACGAAATATAGTTTAAATCTGTACCTCTGTTTCATTTGTGACGCTAAACCGAAAATTGTAGACCGAATGAAGAAGCGCTAATTTTGCTTCAAATAACGCAAATCTCTGCGCCACACAATTTCTGGGTCCAGCACCGAATGGTAGATAAGCATATGGATGGTGTGAACGATTTTCTGGAAAAAATCTTTGAGGTTTGAATTTTTCGGGTTCAGGAAAATATTCCGGATTTTTATGCAATGCTGTGATTGGAATTTGAATAAAATCTCCTTTTGAAATTTTAATTCCCTCATTGAAAATAAAATCTCCAGACGCTTCTCTGTCAAGAGATTTCTGAGGCGGAAATAATCGTAGAGTTTCGCAAATCACTGCGTCAGCATATTTTAAACCGTGAATTAAATCGTAGTCTAATTCAGCCTAAAAAATTGATTGTAAATGATAAAATTAGATTAAAGTGGGACAGCAATTAATATGTGGTATACTTTCGGCTTGAACACGTTTTTTGCTTCTTCATATAGAATTTGCTGCATTTCTGTATTGCACGCTAAATTGTAAACGCAATACGAAAGTGTTGTTGACGTTGATTCATAACCAGCAACAAAGAATAACACGCATTGAGAAATTACCTCTTCGATCGACATCTCTATAATATATAAAATAAAGATTTATTGATATATTGCATCTTTCAATAACAATAGTAAATTAAAAATCAATTAATCAAAAAATCCTACTAAACTTTTGTTATTTGTTATGAATTTTTGATCATCAACTATACCATCATTTTGAAATGTTTTATCCTCAGTTTTATCTAATTCATCATCGTTTTCCATAGCATCGAGCAATAGCTGAAGAAAATCAAACCTTTTAACAATAGATTTATTTGTTCTCCTTTCATCTATTATTTTGCGCGTGAGTTTACTGAAGAAATCCATAACTTCAATTAAGATAATGTTAATTCCGAAAAACTTGGCTATTTTCGGAAAAGTTAAACGCAATAAAAATTTTGGCACATCCAATAACTTAATATCGCGATTAAATAGTTTTTTCGCATTCACTATAATCGGATTATTTCCATCGTTCAAAGCGTCCACTTTAGTACCGAAAGCCACTTGCGTTATCACGTTCATCGTGAATGCGCCATAAACTTTTTTCACGTCCACGTCATTGTCAGCGTTAATTAAGCGATTAAAGTCATTAACTAAACATTGCACGCAATCGTCGATAATTGGTCGCATTTTTCGCAGTTTTCCGCTCGAGAATGTGGGCGAAACTATCGCACGAATTCTTTTCCACTTTTCGTCCTTAACCTTTGTCATCCAGTTGTCCAAAATTTCGTTATTAAATAATACTGTCTGTTAATTTATGAATTATTCTATCATATAAACATTTTACTGTCCAAATTACTAACCCGTCTGTTTGAAAACGTAGAAAAATCTTTGCTCAGAATAATTCCTATAATCTCCGGTTCGGCGCAATAGAGTGTCGGTCTTCCAAACTGATGAACACCGAATATTTTCCCATATTTTTTAACTAATTTTTGGTCGAGCAATGCGAGGTCTGTTGATTGAATTATTATTCTCAGCAATGACGGGATTGCACCTGGTTTCACATTTTTCTCAGCCCAGTATGACTTATTTTTTCTCTTACTATTCCTAAAAGTTAATGTTTTATACCCAAACAATTGTTAAGTAATAAATAGAGGTCGGAAAATTGGAACACATTTTATGAGAATACGGGGACAATAAAATCATTAAAAATATTAATTTACATGTTTTAAAAATGAATTAAACTGAAAAATTAAATTTACTTGACTTTAGACTTACTCGTTATCAGCTATCAGATAACATATAACAAGTGTTTCTGCAAGATTCTTTGTCTTGCATTTGGTATGCATTCTCTTATAAAATTTTTTTGATATTTTTAAAGGAGAAATTTTTAATTTTTGTCACAAAAATAAGCAATTTAAGATTTTATATTTAGAATCAATCTAATTTATTACTTGAATTATCTTTTTAAAATTCAAAAAAGAGCATGATGGGGACAATTTTTCAAATTTTTCAATTTTTGGGACGTGTCCTCCAAATGGGGACAGTTTGTCTTTTTGGGGACAAATGGGGACAGTTTGTCTTTTTGGGAACAAATGGGGACAATGTCCCCACTTTCCGATCTCAGTAATAAAATTTATACGAAAAAGAAATATAATAATGTTTAAACCTAATAATGTATTTAGTTTTATTGGCACTTTTTATTATTCATAAAATAATAAAACATGCATTTTATTTTAATTTTGAATCCCCATTTGCATAATGTAAATGCTTAATTTTGGCATAGCAGGGTGTCCCAGAGTGTTTCTGTCTGGGGGGAGGTTACTTTCCGAGTTTTCAAAAAAAAATTTTGGGGGAGTCAAACTACATGGATTTAAGCGACAGTTTTTTTGCCATCGGACAAAAAAGCATTAAAAAAATTTTTCCTCCATAGAGTTGTCATTTTTCAATTTTTAGGTAGGGGGGTCAACTTTTTTAGAATTCTTGGGGGGGGGAGTAACCCCCTCCAGCCCCCTCTGGGACACCCTGTGGCATAGTATTCGTCATATATGCTACTGATTCAAACTTAAGAGGCAATTATTTGGGAAGCGGTGCATATTTTTATGATGAGCTTTATTTTTTAGAGACTGTTTATGATCGATTATGAGCTACGAATTATGTAAAATCTATCTATTTAATATAAATTTTAAAATATCCAATTTTTATTCGTCTTTTTTATCTATTAACTAATATTAGCCAAATCAACTGTTTCTATAAGTTGAATTGGGAAAAATACATACTAATAATAAATACGTTAGACACCCCACCTCTTAAAAATGAAACTAATATTTTAATTAATTATGATTTCAAGTGTTAATTATTCACTTATTGTGTAAATTAGTGTGAACTTTCACTTACCAGTTTATTAATGCGATTAATATAAATATAACAGATATTCCTATTGTGATTGGATAATCGAAAACTATGGACATTAACGATAGCGAGTTCATTGTTCCTGAAATATTATTGTAAAACATCAAAAATAATTTTGAATAAAACAAAAAAATAGAAACTCTTTCATTTACAAACTAACTTTAGACAATAATAGTTTATTATAGATGATGAAATTTATTGTAATATAAATACAAGCTTTCATCATAACATATCCAGTAATATATTGTAGTACACTCGAAAAATGTTATCTAAGTTAACACAATTTTTATTTGATATTGAAAAATGTTACGTAAAAGAGTTTTTCTAGTGGGTTGACCTTTCGGTTTTATCCTACGGGTTTCTTATCGGTTTGGATGATATCCTGATAAACAAATATGAATTTTAATTTAATGAATTAAAATGGTTTTTAACTTTATCGAACATTAATTAATTAAATATTGCACATTAATAATGCTAAAATATAAACATACTATAGACCCGCGGTAATAATTTCAGAAAATTTATACAATGTTATGCACCCATACTGGGCGTTCCTCGTGCTTAGCATCTCTGTGCACAGCTTCCCCATGTGCCTCCGCACACCCTGTGCTTCCGCATCTTTCTGCACTCCTACATCCTTCATTGCCACCCATTCACACCTTTACTTGAGATTATTTTGAAAGAGTTATTAATTCATTATTAAAGTTTTCTATTTAACTAAATTTAATATTGCTTTGTCCCATGCAGTACTCTATTGTATGCATGTATCTGACTGAGAAAGAGGAATAAGCTTAGAGATGAAGCGATTAATTAATATGATATAAAAATGGAACCAAGCGACCATATACTAACAAAAATTTATATTACAAAGTCAGATATGAAAACAGTTTTGATTTTAGCAATTATATTAGTAAACTCTGATTTAGAGTTACTGAAACTTTTAGATAATTCTTTATTCATTTTTATTTTAAGTTTGAATACTCAAACTTTTTGTGAGACGTTTCTGAAGAACTACTGTTCTCCTCTCTTCAGTCACATATAACTGTTCTGTTAATGCGTTAACTTTTAAAATTCCAAATTTGTTTACGTAAAGTTAGAGAACTCGTGTTATCTGACACTTATGTAAAACCCTTAGTCCGAGCGAAAGAAGCAATAAATTCAGTTTTCGTAAACTTTATTATGTCTT